>VZZY01000246.1:0-21525 GCA_013400335.1 Eurystomus gularis
CATCAGTGGCTTTGATTGACTGTTGATCTTCCTCTCTGTCAAATCTAGGAGCACCCAGAGTCAGTTTTGTCTCATGTTCCTTGCTTGCTTTCTTCTCTTGGATTCTATCCTGAGCTTCTCCTTGTGTGATATCTTCTCCTAGGGGTGATATTTTCATTTCTGTTTCCTCTGTTTTTTCATCAGATGTTTCTTTCCCCAGTGGAGCAGCTTTATTTCCTTCTCTTCCTTCAGATTTTTCAAGCTGTTCACTAGAAATTTCAATTGCCAAAGATCCTGCTTCAAGTTTTTCTCCAGAGGATATTTCCGTTCCGTCATCTACTTCATACTTCTCTGGTGGCTCCAGTTTTTCTTCTCCTACAGGTAGGACTTCTGAGGATGTTTTCAATTCTCGGTTGATACTGTCAGCAGGTACCACTGACCTTGGTTTTAGTGGTTTCTCTGTCACCTCTCTTTCTTTCTCTTCTTCTTCAGTTTTTTCTTCCTTTTTACCAAGATCTCCTGAGACTTCCACCAGTCTCCTTTCTTGGTCATCTTCTTCAGCTTTTTTCTCCTTTGCACTTTCTTTAACAAATGCTGCTGCTGCTACATCCTCTTTTTGTCCCTGCTCATCAGGCTTGACTACCTCTTCCTTCTCACTTGCTTCGACTCCCATGGCTGCCACCATTGTTTCTGACTCCTGCTTTTCACCTTCAATTTGCTTCTTCTCATGTGCTTCAATAGTTACTACTGTCACACTCCTCTCTTTATCTTGCTTCTCAAACTCAGATTTCTCCTCCTTTTCACTGGATTCAGTTGTTGGCACTGCTTCCTCTTTTTCTTGCTCCTCTTCTTTCGTAGGAGACTGTACTTCATCTTCTTTAGGCTTCCTAAAACTCTTTTTTTTCCTAAATCCAGTCCATCCCTGAGTAAAAAATTTTCTTAACGGCGATGCAGTATCAGTGGCTAAGGCAGCTGACTGAGAGCAAATCTCCGTTGCTTCTGGTGTTTTAGAAGATTCGTCTTCTGATTTTTCATTTGGCAGTGTGTCTTTGGTGTTGTCTTCTGCGGAGACTGCATCCTCAGGCATTGCTGCTTCTTCCGAGCTGACTTCTTTTTGATCATCAGCTTCTTCAGGGGCTTGGGCTTCCTTTTTCACAGTAAGCAGCTGAACTGGCTCTGATTTTCCTGTCTTTTCCTTCTTTACTGTGAATCTGAACCCAACAAATTTAAAAACCTTTTTAAAACCCAGATCATAAGACTGTGGCTCAGATGTGTGGTCTTCTGCATCTTCTTCCAAAGACTGCAACTGTTTAACTGTATGACCATCTTCCTTCTCAGCATCTACCCCGTCCTTGGTGCTAGAGTCAGATGGAATTGTCTCCATGGTTTCGGTATCTTCCTTCAAAGTTACACTGGAATGGTCTGTTTGTCCAACTGTTTAAACAACAACAACAACAACAACAACAACAAAAATAGTTAGTTTCCTTCTCAATTTAATGTTCTATTATATCTTTATAATTTTTTCATTTTTATCAAACTTTCCTAAACATACTTATCCTGTTATCTGTGTGCCTCTATGTGCTACTATTAGTTTTTTTTATGACTAATTTTTGTTCTACGACTCCTATAATTCCTTTCCTTCCTAAAATTTATTTGCAAATACACCTTTCAAGCTTATATCCTCACATACTCTTTCATTCTTTTGCAGAGTCTCTTGGGTTTTTGTTTGTTTGTTTGTTTTCTTTTTTACTTTAGGGGAAGCTTATATGAGACAAAAATCTCTAAACTACCACTACTCAAAGAATATACAAAACAATTGTATTGGGTTTGGCTGAGCTGATTTTCCCTGTAGCAGCCCTCATGGTTCAGTGTTTTGTGCTGGGAGCTAGAAGGGTGCTGATAACACACCCGTGTTGCGATTACTGCTGAGCAGGGCTTGCACAGCACCAGGCTCTTCCCAACATTCCTCCCCCGGAGTGGGATGGGGTGAGCAAGGTCTTGGGAGGGGACACAACCAGCACAGCTGACCTGAACTGACCAAAGGGATATTCCATCAGCTCAGCTATAAAGCTGGGGAAAAGGNATAAAGCTGGGGAAAAGGGTGTGGTGGGGTGGGCATTCTGTTGTCCTCCAGAGTAACTGCTATGCGTTTTGGAGCCCTGCTTCCCAGGAAGGGGCCAGTTATCGCCTGCTGATGGGAAGTAGAGAATAAACCTTTGTCTTCATTTCTGTGCACGGACTTGCTTAGCTTGGTTTATTTTCATTAAACTGCTTATGTTTCACCCACAAGGGTTTTTTCCATCTTATTCTTCTCCCCCTTTTTGCCCTGCTGAGGAGGGAGATGAAAGACGGGGTGATAAACTGGCTTGGTGGGCACCTGGTGCTCAGCCAAGGTTAACCCACCACCACAATATATGTAATTATTCCTGACACAAAGCTCAGCATCCTTTCCATGCTGAGAGCTACCTCTAAGGAAAAGGAGGGAAAAAAATCCAAACCAAACAAAACTTGGTTGACCTAAAATGATTATAAGAAAAGCTCATTTTAAAGCTCTATCCCAAAAGATAAGTAAGATGGGAAAATGCCCATGGGAAATTTCCTGTTTTTCTGAAAACCTGTAACCTCAAACTTAGTTAACATTACAATATACTTGTTTTAAAGGTCATGAATCTTGGAATTATCCCATATATCACATCACCACTATGGCCAGACAGAAACGTCATCTACAGCAATTCCACATTGTTTAAAATTAATGAGGTTGTTACCATGCAAGCAGGTAAAAGCCTGCCCTCCACTACTCACAAGTCTGTCTTTGCATCTTTTTCTTGAGCACCATTTGAGGTTTCCCTTCACTGTCAACCACCCTCTCAGTCTTCCTGGGACAATTTATTATTGCTCCCTCTGGCATGAGCTGCCTAAGTTCACAGATTGGCATATAAATTAAACCCCCTGAAATGTAGCAGTTAAGAAGCCAGCACACAGAGCGTAAAATCACAAGCTCCCCATGCCCCAAATAAGTAACTTTGGAGGGAAAAGGTGGAAAGGAACAAGGACACCAAGCCTTTAAGTTCTGTCATTTAAACACAACAAATGAGCAGGTAAAACGGCTGTTGCCTATAATGATAGTTTTAATAACAGTAGTAACTGTATGATGAACGTGCATGATGGCGAACAGGATAACATGAACGTGTCATAGATTTTATCGTCACAAGACGCCAAAAGATTCTTGGTCTTGGATGCTACCAGGATTTCAGTTCAACATTGTCCTTGACCTTTGATTTTGTGCAATAGATGAAATTTCAAGGACATGAGGGAGCGTACTCTTCTCTCTGACCAAACTTGCTGGAATACTAAGATGACAAAATTAAAAAAATAACAATCAGAAAAAAAAAATGAAACACTGACCATTTAATGTTAAACAAATATTTGTTCATGCATAGGGCCTCCTAACGTTACTGGTGGAAATAAGGTCTGTTGAGCCTCCCCTTCTGTTCTTCCTCAGTCCTGCATTAATGCCAATGTTCTCACCCTTAGACATATAGAAAACTCTATCTCCATCTGACAAGACTTAGATAAAGGTAGAACAAAAAGATGGGGCTGTGGGGCGAGTGCCAGTGGGGAATGCTGAGCTGAAGTGGGGAAGACCAGAAGTAGGAAGGCAGCAGGAGAGGAGGAGAGCTCAAAAGGCACTTGTGACTCCTTGCAAGCAACTGGTGGGCAGCTGCAGACACAGCTTTCTCAGGGTTCCCCTTACCTCTTGCAAACACTCCCTGGGAACGCATGCCTACCATTTTGAAAATCTCGAGGTTTCAAAAACATTAGAAAATGTTTGTAGTTGCAGTTGAGGCTGCATTTCTTTATTTATGCCTAGAATGCAAATTTAGCCTTTAAGAGGAGTTCCAAGGTTTTACAGGTAAACAGGATTACTGTAAGAAGGGAGTGATAAAGAGTATGAATGAATGAGGTACTCTATTTCCAAAGTGAGATATAAGATGCAAGACTAGTGTATAAAGGCATCTCTCCATATTCACGTTAAACATTCAAAGGATTGTTGCTTATTCTATTTATAAAATGGTGTGTTTGTAACACCCTAAGCTCAAGACTAATGTCTCTGTAAAGTGCTTTGCAGATGTAAAGAGCCAAATAACTATTACAAAATCTGCAGGTATGGGTACGTATCATGCAATCATGAAAATAGATGAAAATAGAGAACAGAGTTTAGAGGCACAGTGATAAGCTTTCAAAACTGTTAAATCAGGCTGACAGCAATTAGGTCTTCCTTGTGAGTCCAGTAAACATACAACTTTGCAACACTTTGCTGGATAAATTGCAAAAAGGAAAAACTAAAAAAACCCTATGAACTGACTGAACACGTACTTTTAATACCAATCTGAAAAGCTGCAACTATGCTACTACACACATCACACTTCCATCACTCCCTCACAGTACACGGTGGGTATACTTGCAGATGTAGTCCAAGCTCTACCCCTTCCATTCTACAACAAAAATAATTTAACCTGTCCAGAAGGTGTTTCATCCCCAAGGCAACACAGAGCTTGGAGGTCAGCTGTTAAGTGACCTGCCGCTGTTGCTCCCAGTCTCTACTTTGCCTACTTCTTTCACCCTTAAATCCCTAGAAGAGTCTTTTAAACTGAACTTCTGATGCCCTTCCTCAGTATTTCAGGAGAGAGATGCCATTCAGGAAATTTATCTGCATGCTGCCAGGACGCTGCCACTGGTGTGTGACAAGCCTACAGTGTGGTGTATCTCAAAGTTGCACTTTCACAAGATACACCTCAATGAGCATTTTTATATCCAGTGGAGCACAAAAGAAGCAGAAGATGCAAGGAGCCAACTGTACAAGCTGAACTCTACATTCAGCAGTCAGATTCTTTAACGACATTTTTATTAATGACATTCTTGGTGCCCAACCATTGCTAGCACACTTCTGAATGCAAAGCAGACAATGAGTAAGTCCACTTCGAAAGGCTGGGAAGTTACTGACACACAGTGGTGTTGTTTGGAGCACTGCAGCTTGTCACTACCACAGGTATCTTGGCAAGACAATGAATTAACTGGATTTGAAAGCACCTTTAAGAAACACAGGAGAGCCTCATCAAAATACTTAACAGGGAAAAAAATATCTAGCAAAACACTGCTATGAATATAATTTCTTTACGTCTGCCCTGAGCAGGGCTACACTTCATCAGCTATGCTCTAGTCAAGGAAAACAATATAATAAAAATATATCCAGAGGCAGTGATAAAAATCAAAGGTGATATCATAAAATTGATCCACTTTGCTATTTAAATCCACTGTGGCTAAGAACCAATGCTGAAATTCTATTTTAACTGCTTATGTTCCAGTTAAGCTTTCAAACATTTTTAATTGAATCAAGGTGCTGCTTGTGTTTTAATAACCGCAAGTGTTTTGTTTTATTCTGAAAGAAACATGAGATTGACAGTCTTAGGGAATCAAAAGTGCTTGATTTCAGAATTTCATAAGTAGTTTAGTCTACGGTAAGAATTTATTTCTGTTTTGTCAGAAGTATACTGATCAGATGTTGAAAAATTAGTATTTTCAGAATGACCAAATTCATGTCTCATCCCATGAAAAATGAAATTAATAAATAACACTTCTCTTTTAGCAGGCTGATAGAGACTGCTGGCAGTGCAGGTTAACTGCTCCCACCATCTCATCTGTCTCTAGAAGTGAAAATGTGTTTTGCCCCTAGCAGTTGCCAGAGAGTTTTAAAAAACCCCAAGCACTCTGACTGCAAGAGTTAAATCTACAGCACTTCATGTGCTCTCAGTCAACCATGTCAACATCTGGAGCTGGTTGACTTTTCCCCCCAAGGATTTGCAGCACAGCGCTGGATTTTTTCCATGAATTCCCTACATTCTCAATCTCTCAGATGGATGTCACACACACCCAGCACCCCCCTTGCAAACTCCACTGGCCACCAAAAGGCTCCCGAGGACTTTGTGCTGTTTTCATTTATTCGATGTTTAAGTACTTGGGGCCAAATCGTGCTTTCAGTCACATACACAATACTCTCAGTAGGTTTGCATGAGCGTAAACGCACACCAATGCCTTAAGGCTGAAGGGGTATTTTACAATCATTTGCCTCCCTTGTACCTAGATTTGCTATGACCATGACTTGTAAAAAACACCTACTGCTCTAAAACTCACATAACACTGAAACAGGAGAAAGCAATTTAAAAAAAAAATTGAATCAAGTGTCCATGACATACTAAGCTTTCATTTGTTAAATGCTCTTTTCCCTCAACTGCACAATTCTTCTAATTATTATTAGAAACATTTAAAGGCAAAGTCAGTAATGGGTAAAAACAGATAAGGATGGAGAAGCAGTAATTAAAAAACAAAACAGTTTGAAATTACAGCATCTATTAAAAACCTCCCCGAACACATTTATTTAGAATAAAGTAGCTATTTGGAACTAGTTAAATTAAATACTATAGTGGTTTTTTAAAAAAAGCAAGCTGTGCTTTTTAAGTTTTCATTGCAGAGTATACGAATTGGACATTATAGCACAAATTCTGATTCTCTGAATGACAAGTTCCAAGAGGTTTGATTTAATAAATCAAACACACACACCACCTACTTTGCAGTAACAAAATAACACAGAAATATGTCCATATGTTACCCTTCTAACAATTTTTTACTTTATTCTTTTTAACTATAACATCTAAAGTCTGTGACACTACTGCTTCCTGATAAATATATTTCACAAATTCTTCCTGCCTTTCCCCACTATTCATGGCATTCGTTTCCACTTCAACGTACCAATAATTCTCTCATGGAAAACAGATTCTACTTCCCTCCCCATTCTATTCACTCAGTTACTTCTAAGGACTGACTTGACACTTCAGTTGTGAAGAGGGAGTTCTTTCAGAATAATTAAATAAGGAGAGAGAATTTACTGAGATTTCTGCAAACTGAATTTCACAGTACATACATGTAATTCATGAGCTTTCTAACCATGATGTTCTTTCAAAGCTTTACAAACAGATATCATTAAGTTCAGTCTTCAGTTCTCTGGTACTTGAGTGGCAACTAAGGAGTTAAATTTTTAAATCTCACATACTTTTGTGTCCATTTTTAAAAATGGAAAGAACAAAAAAGTTGCAAAATAGCTGTAATTTCTCATGGCTTAGAACCCCTTAAGAAAGGAAAAGCAACATCGCCAGAAAAGGACATCCGTACGTAACCTCATATGAAGTAACTTAGAAGAAAGCACAATCATTTCCGCTGTGATGCTTTAGCATTCCTCATAGACCTTTATTTTTAGAAGATTTTGCTTTAGCTGTACTTGTCTGCTTCGACCTAGAGACCAATGTCTCAAATTCCAACAAAGGAAGTTACAGATTTCATTCATTCAGGTTTTTAAGATATTTCTTCTTTCATTTCAGCGTTTCAAGAAACGGCACTAAAAATCAAAAGCCAGTACAATTATTCTAAAATTGTTTCATTTGCTTTCAAACAAGAAGGGTCATTAGCCATGGCTTGGATATACAGTTACTGTAGTTAAAGATTCTTCATCAAATGAACTCACAATAATAAACTGCTCTCAAACCAGTCCAGCTGCTCTGCCTGGGAACCAAACCAGCATGCTACAAATATTCCTGAAATTTCATGGTTACCTATGCTGTTCATGTCTCACATTCCATGACTTGGTTCTGCTTTTTAAAATAAAATATATTCACCAGGCGTAAGATAGATGCAACACTAGTACTCGGGTATTTGAGGAAAATCAAAACAAATAAACAAAAAAACCTCTGCTCCACTAGAAACAAGGATGGGATAAGCAATGCAGGTCAGTAAATGCTGGGAGATTTTTGAGAACCTGCAATGATTAATGAAAACACACAATGAAAAACAGATGGAAAATTTTCTTTATCAAAATGACAGCATAATGAGTAACATAATAAACATCATGGACAAACTCACCACAAAGGAGATGTAGCTGCATCTGCAGGAATTAGGCACAACAGCTTAAAACACTCCCGCATACCACTAGAGAGGTACTCTGTCCCTTCCAAGAAAGGGTTGTTTGCACTATGAGCTAGATGTAGCTCTTGAAAAATGTACTACATAAGCACTTGTGCTGCAGTGAAAATCCAAGATGCCACAAGAATTATTAAATAAGGAAAACCTCAAACGATCAAACTGTGCAACCCTGTGAAGAGACTGCTTTTGAAAAATAGTTTAACCTTTAATTACTAACAATTAAAGGAAATTAAAAAAAATAGAGAACCCTTGAGGAAAAAGACTCAGCATGTGATAAGCTCATTAAACATCCAGTTTAATGAAAACCCCATTGTAAACAGCGGTAGGATATCTCCTCCCCTACTAACTGAGTCAAATCACGTACAGTGCTCCCCAGGGCCAGCTCCAAACAGGGATGGTCCTCCACAGGCTTTGCTGTCAGTATGTACTGTAAACCTGAAATATTTTGCATTAATAAACCCCCACTATTTGTTGAATTCACTCACTACCTCCAGCAAATACAATGTAAGTGACTAAATTATTAATACAATGAAATTTTAAAAAAATCCTTGATTGCTAAAGACATAAAACACCAATCTGAGAGAAATTCTGATGCAAATTAGATATCTTTAGGGAAAAAATGGTGGGGCTTATTCATTTAAGTTTCATAACGCCACTCTGTTTCGCAGAGAAAGACGCAAGTTTGTGCAAGCCCAGCGGTATTTTTTTCCATTTTAATTCTTTGCTCCTCCAAACACTATTATCCTTTCAGAAAGCCCAATCAGTTTATGGTGTTGGCTCTCCCACTTCAGGGGCGCAGGCATTACTGTCTTACAGGAGACGTCCTGAGTTCAACGCGCGCAGCCTCAGGGTCTGGGACCACGGTTCTGGGTGGGATGCTGCCCCTGCGCCCACGCACATGCCGTTTGGGTCCTCTGGATTTCGCTTCACTGCAATTACAGCAGCAGCAGAGTAACAGCTCCATTTCTCTCACGTCTATAGAATACACTAGCGATGCTAACGGCTGCCTTTCCTTCCACTTCCCCAAGTTAAGCCCTTACGATGTGTTACTGCACCACTGCAGCGCTCGCACGGAACCGACCGGCTCCGCTTTCTGGTCCTCGGTCTCCGACTCGGTGCCATGTCCGGGTGCGGCACTACCACGCCTGCTTAGCATCTTCCCCTTAACGCAAAGCCTCGCATCACACGTACCGCATCAAATGCCCGACCGAGCTGGCGGGAAACGTAAAAACACCAGAACACTCAGCTGGAAACGGGGATTANAAGAGGAAAAAAAAAAAAAAAAAAAAAAAAAAAAATCTTTCAGCCAGACCTTTCAACTCCCCGCCGTGCGCTGCCAGGGGACCTCCGTGAGCGCAAGCACGGCCGCGGCACGAAGCCGCCGGACGCCAGCGGCACGGACNAGCCCCGAGGGCAGGGAAAGGCCCCGCCGAGTCTCCCCCCTCACAAACAACAACAGAAACCCATATAAACCACTTCTGCTCTTCCACACGGAAACGTCTGCTCTCCTTTGCCTACTGACAGTCACAGAGGGGTTGGGGTTTTTTTGTCGTTCTCATTTTAAGTTCAAGGAGGGCAAGTGCAGAGCCCTGCACCGGTACAGGTCAGGGGTTGACCTGCTGGAAAGCAGCTCCACAGAGAAGGACCTGGGAGTCCTGGTGGACAGTGAGTTCACCACGAGACAGCAATGTGCCCTTGTGGCCAAGAAGGCCACACTAAGGAAAGCCTGACCAGCAGGTTGAGGGAGGTTCTCCTCCCACTCTATTCTGCCCAAGTGAGGTCACATCTGGAGTACTGTGTCCAGTTCTGGGTGCCCCTGCTCAAAAAAAAACAGGGAACTACTGGAGAGAGTCCAATGGAGGGCTACAAGGATGATGAGGGGACTGGAACATCTCTCTTATGAGGAAAGGCTGAGAGACCTGGGGCTGTTTAGCCTGGAGATGAGAAGTCTTGAAGGGATCTGATCAATGCTTATAAATATCTAAAGGGTGGGTGTCAGGAAGTCTCTTTTCAGTGGTGCCTAGTGATGGGATGAGTGGGATGGACACAAACTGGAGCACAGGAAGTTCCCCCTCAACATAAGGAGAAACTTCTTTCCTGTGAGGGTGACAGAGCACTGAACAGGCTGCCCAGGGAAATGTGGAGTCTCCTTTTCAAGACCCATGTGGACACATTCCTGTGTAACCTGCCCTAGGTGAACCTGCTCTGGCAGGGGCATTGGACTACATGATCTCTAGCAGTCCCTTCCAACCCATACCATTCTGTGTTTCTGTGATTTGTCTGGGTTTTTTGAATTGGAATTCTCTACAACCTAATTACATTATAAATGGTCTTAAATTCTGCTGTTAAGGGTTTCAGAAAGTTATTACTCTGTATACTTGTAGTAGTACAGCAAGGTAGCTACTGTCCAGTAGCTCCTACTGCTATCAAAAAGCAATATTATAAAATAAAATGTAAAGGAACACTGTCTGACATAGGTGACCTCCTATTATACTAACAATATTTCTATGCATTATGTTGGATATGTCCAACGTTCTTATGATACACAGATACTCTGGCCAGCCACTCGCAGCCTTTGTCTATGGCTCTGACCATCAGCACCAACTTCCCAGCTAAGTTACCAGACTTCCCAGTTAATTCAATCTGATAGTGGCAACTTTGAGTCTGGATCATCTCTCAAATGGTCTTCTGAATGTGAGATCAAATAATGACAAGAACAAACCAACCAACCCAAAAACCCCTCGATCATAAACATTCCTTTACTGTAGCCAATTACCTGTGCCATGATGCTTTATTTCTGATTTTATAGACTTTGCAAATGATGAGATAAGGAATGAGTAGGAAACATGAAGAAGCATAGAACTAAAATGATAAATTTCTCTGTGGAGATATTTCTCTGCATGGAACATTTAAGAGATACCTCTTCCCCACCTTTATTCACCTGCCTAAAGACATGGACCAGCCTCTGTAAGATCCACTGGGGTGGATATGAACAGTTACAAATATCTGAATGTATTCACTTGAACAACTGTCTTTTCAGTGTTTGACCAGATAGGTTTTATTTGATTCTATGGATGATGTAATTTTCAGCTGTTCTGACCTGAAAATGCTGCATTGCCTCCACAAAGGGCTTTTTTACTCTGAGAGCAAACTTGCAAAATTGTTTCCACTTTCATATAGATTATGCTACCATGTAGGCTTGGTTCCACTGACAAACAAAATAAATCCTGATTAAAACAGCAACATCACACAATAACATGGAGATTATAATCACAGACAGCAAAGACTTTTCAGGCAATTACTCACATACAAATTCCTAATGCTTCCTACGTCCACAATCCATCATGCATTTGGTCACATTCACCAAAGGGAAATGCATTCAAAGGGAGTTTCTCACCTTTTCATCATTACACATCCTAAGAACACCATTTCTCTACAACTGAAACTACAACCCAGAATTATTCAACAAGAGCTAAAAATCTTTTGACTTTTAACTTGAAATTTATGCTATTTTAAAACCTTCTCTGTTACTTGATCCAGAAGATTAACAGCAACACAAAATACTCTGACACTACTTCAAATAATCAGGTATTTTCTCTTTCCTCACGACTCTAATGAGTATCCCTTCTCCATTCCTATCCACTTAAGAGTAAAGTTTTAAGGAGAAGTGGTGTTTATAATGAGTGAAAGATAAAACCTGTTGCATCCCATTTTTACAGTGCCAAAAGCCTCTACCAATATTTTTTTTTTTTAAAAAAAAAAAGCACAAAAGCTCAGCATAACATATGGCAGCCTTCTATTGGGATAATAGTGTTATGGTAATTAATCTGAATACATGGCAAAGAATTGCCTTTACTAGAACTCAAACCCCAAATTACAGTAAGGGCTATGCAGATGCCTTAAGCTGCTCTACAGGCTGACAATGAAGAATGTGCTTCATCCTGCCCTTTCCCCATTCCTCCCCTGCTCTCTCACACCAGCATTAGTTGCCTGCCCTGACTGAAAACTATCCCCCTCTCTTGCCACCCCTGCCAACGAAGGTCGGCGTGCAGCAGATCGCCAAAGCGGATTCCTCAGATCAGCAGCCTGTCCCTTCCTGCGAGTTCAAAATAGTTTTGTATCATTAATATCACTAATAAATGAACATAAAAGGACTTCTGCCCTACAAAAAAAAGACAAGCGTATGCAGCAGTAACTCCTAATATATGAAGTGGAAACTGAGCTGTGACTTCAGGTGAATGGTTGAGAGACTGGCAGCGGGCAAGCAGAGGCACCGCAGGTTGCACTGAGAGCAGAGGATCCTAAGGGGGAATGGGCAGCATCCCCTACCACCGACAGCTTCAATCCAGAATCCGTTTGTTATCTAACTCTCCCATAGAGAAAACGTGTCCTGGCAAAACAATGCCCTAGAAGAAGCACATGAGAAACCAAGAGATCACTAGAGGAACTAACTATATTTTCATTAGAACAGGGGGCTAGTTGAGCCCCATTTCAACTTCTCCATTTAGCATCTAGACCTCTACAATGTGTCCATCAATCATGGGGTTTTACTTACCATTTGTTTCAGCAGCCTCTGCTCGCTCTCCAGGTGGTTCTTGGAGGGATGAAGCCACCTCTGGCTGCTGCCCATCCAGCTCCAGAGGTGCTGTAACAGCTCCTGGCTGCTGTGGTTCCTGTGATGGGGCATCATGCTCCAAATTGTCTTCCTTAACATCAGGTACTGGTAAACTTGCATCTAAAACCTGCATAGTCAAGTATTGGTTGAAGGATGGTAGGGAAGGAGAAAGAAAGAAAAAAAAAAGGAACATCAGTATTAGGACAGGGTTTTTTTCCCCCCACAGAATATTCTTTCATTCTCATTTTGCATATATACATGCATTTGGGGAAATAAATAATTCTGTGCAGTATTCCCCTTTTTTCAAAGTTAATAACTTTAATAAATCAAAGTACTTCCACAAGAAAGAAAAAACAAGACACAATCTGGGACTTTATTTTACTGTTCTCTTGCATGAAATATATGGAAGAAGCAAGTCTTACAGACATTGGCCTACAGCCCTGTGTAGAAATTGTTTCTAGCATGAAGGAAAACTCCAGGATAACATGCATCCAGCTGATGGAAAGATACTTTCATTTTTCAAAATGTCTGGCACAATTGCTCTGATACATGCATGAATCCTGCCTATATTACAGCCTTTGGTATCACTCCTCTGCTGATGTGCTTATCTTATCATCATAAACAATACAACTACAAAGAAACTGAACTATTAAGGACAAAAAGCACAATATATGTATATAAATCCCATGAGGAAATCTAGTGAAATGGGGATTAAAAGAAGAATTTTTGGGCTTGTTATCAGGCAGAGATTATTCTTACAGAGGGGAAAAGCTTTGCAATTCTTTGGGACTCTGCACTACAATATTTGAAATATTTTTTTTAGATTTGCTAATGTGTAAAAAAAAAAGTAATCACTTCTTCAGCTTCTGCATTTGGTACATTTAAATTATTTACAGAATTTGCACCTGCTTGCCATATAACAAGGAAGATACTTTCAGAAGCGTATTTTTATTTAAAAAGTATGAAATGTGTTCTGGTCATTAAAAAATACTTCCTTACCCTTTAATTGTTTGTTTAATTAACTAGCTTTCCAACCAATTGTATTACCTTCCAACAGAAGTCATTTCAACTAATTAACCACATCTTAAATCTCTATTCCTGAAGCGTAGGTTTGAAGTTCCTCTGGTAGAACAGCAAATCTTAATTACATACCATTTTCCTATTACTCAGCTGTACTCCCAAAATACTGCCGTTGAAGCCCTGTTAATTAAGTGAAGGAACCACAGATACATCCCATCTTTCAGTGTAATGTAACATCCAAACACTTGAAGCACCAAACTGGGATCAGAAAGATGCCACATTCCTGATGATTCTCTTTCAAAACCCACTAAAACAAGCTACTGAATGGGGAGATCCAATTATTTATTTTTATTAGCAACTAGCCTGCTGCAGTGGAATTCCAAATCAGCATACAGAGTGCCGGGCAGACGGCTTTCCTCTTATCATTCAACCCGATCCAAGAGAAGTGCTGTACTCCCGCTTCCACAGGCAACCAAGTATGCGTTCAGGTTCCCAATTTTCAGTTCAGAAGCCCTTAATTAAGCCAAATTGTTTCCACCTGGTGTGGCTGCACTCCTCAAAGCTGCCTTTCACAGCCACATAATCCACCTCACGAAAAAGGACCCCATTCTGCTCTACTGCCAATACCACAGATGGAATAATTTGGCTTCAGACTTTTCACATGCTGAGACCAGATATTAAATAGAAGAAATACGGAATGGCTCAACACTCAGATTACATTCCCGCTTCTCACATCATCCTTCTCATAAATCTAAAACACAGGAACTCAGGAGGAATAAAAATGCCACACCACGGAACAAAAGCATGTAAACTCTGGGAAGCTCTTCTGCAGTTGCACACAGCATTAACTGAAAGGCAGTAACTGATTAAAGACTAGCAACATGTAGACATAGAAAACAACAACCTAGTTCTTAAACGGCTTTGAGATTCTTCAATACAAATTTATTAAAGGACTTTTTTTAAAAATAATCAATTTTACTCATTCATTCTTGTAAGACAACTGCTACTCCTACAAACACAAGAACAAACTTAACTGGCTCTAAAGGCACTTTGCTATCTGAAGGTAAATGCATGGATGGTTATTGCAAGATCACACCCTCAGAATCAGAACCAACAATTCTTTGAAGTCACAAGGGAAACAACAGCACTGAATATCTTAGCACTCCTCAGTTTATTCAGATTTCCTTGTCTGCCTTTCCAAACCTCCCCCCTGTCAGCAAACCATGTTAAAGCTAGAGTCATAGGTATAGTCATACAGGTACAGACACATAAACGTCTACCATATGCCCAAGTGCCTAATAAGGACCTCTGGACTCTGCAAGGAACCAGGGTACAAAGGGATTTGGTATCCCAATGCAGTACAACTTGTCTCGTTTTTCAATTGAGCCCTGTGTGTTATGACAAAATATTAACTATGGCAACACTTAAATGTTCCCCCAGCTCTGCATTTATTCTACAGTCATGATGCATTTAGGAAAACAGTGACTATATATCATCCCAAAGATTTGACACCAAAATTCAGAAGTCACTGAATCCAGCAGATAACCCCTTGGATGTGTAAAATGCTGTGATACCTTCCAGTATGAAGAACAGAATTAAATATAAAAACATTACCAAATGTAAGACTATAAGCAGTTTTTACTACCAGCTAGTATACCCTGTACATAAATTCCGTTTTGAAAGCAGGACCCAGCAGTTGCAACTGAGTAAAAATGACAATACATTAAAAACCTTGGTATTTTCAAATTTGACCAGACCTGCAGTATAACCCTATCCTGCCAAGGAACTGAGACCTTTTTACCCCCATCTCTTGGGAAGGGGTTTGACATGATGGTTGGCCATAGGAAGGCAAATTTAAAAACTTTCAAATCAAGGGCTCTGCTTTAAATGATTGAATAATTAAAACCAATAAAACAGTAGGTTGTTTTTTTTTCAAATTAAAATGCATGCAAAGGAGAAGAAAAACCTGCATCTTTGGAGGGGCTGTAATGGGAAGGAAGACTCAAGAGTATCATTAATTTAAGGAAAAAAAGTTTTCTGTTCTGAGAAAAATTGTTCAGGCTCTTTATGAGGGTCAGTGAAGTCTGTCCCACTGCATTAGTCCTCAAAAGAAACTAATTTCAATTTTCACTCACATTAACTGCTTCATTTCTCTGAAGGGATCTAAACTGCAGTTTAGTCCAATTATGTCTAATTTAGTGAGCTGTGGTCTTGATTCCATTGAGAATAGTTGTAAACCTTAGACAAATATAAAGCCAAAGTTTAGAGAGATGGGTGAAAAACACTAAAGACAAAATTAATGGTATTACGAATCTCATTATTCAGCTCTGTGTATTTATCTACAGGTAATGAAACATTACAGTTGGCAGGTTTATCAACATTTATCAGGGTTCTGTGACACACATCACTCTCCTTTGATTATTAATTTATTTATGAATGTGTTGTCTCATAAATGCAAGAGAAACCAAAGAACGCGTTATCCAGTTCACTGATCCTTCAGCTTCTTCATTCCCAAAACAAAGGGCCATCAGTGAAGCAACACTTCAGCTTCTGTCATGCCACTACCATACATCACGCACGTCTTTTTTAAAGAATTCCCTCACATCCACCACAAAGGTGGAAGCAAAAAGCAGGCACACAGCTAGTGAAACTAAAATGCATAGGGCTTGCTGCCCGCGTCACTCTAACCAACAGCAGCTTCTGCTCCATTTCACACAGTGTTAGGTCCAACTGTTGGGCTCCATTAAATGCATACAAAATTTAAAACATACAAAGAAAACGAACACAAAGAATTACATGAGCTATGGATGAACAGCAGGTCCATGATCTCTCACTGTACATTAGCACATGCTTCATTCATGCACTACTCTGGAGGGGCTAACTGCATCCAGCTTCTTCCCCCCACCAGCAATCACCACCATTCCCAACATTCCTTGTACCAGACCCAAATCATTCCAGGGATTCCTCACACCAGGCCCAAACACACCAGAGTTAATTTTGCCTCATTCTGTTAATCCTGCTACACTGATTCTACATAAGATTACTAAAATAGCCAGATCCAGCTGTCTGAACAACTGAGCAAACTAACATAACAGTCTGTAATATTTTTCCTGAAGTTTGACTTTGAAAGTTTGGGAAAGTTTGCAGTGCTGTTGGTCTGCTCAGGGAGTCTGCTCTTAACACACGCTGCTTCATTAAAAGGATCTTCAAACACCAGCACTGGAAAAAACTCATTCCAACTCTTTGTTCACAGCAGTTTGTCTTGTTTTGCATTAGGAGGTTCATGGGACATTGCAGATTCCAGGTAGAGAAAACATAAGGCCCCTACTTTGTAAGGCACATAACAGCATACTTAATTTCAGTATCTTATTTCTGGGAAACATCTCCTGCAGACAAAGGCAAGTGCCTTCTCCTAACATTTCATTCCCTCCTATCTATCCTCTTCTGTCCTAACTCTCAGCCTGACTTCATTGTGACACCTCCTTATGGATTACCCTCAAAATCCACATGGTTAAAACCAACAGTTTTTGCTCCCAAATAACCTCTGTGATTTCTTTTTTTGCAAACTGTGAAGGGTCCACATCTTAAGCTTGATCCAACCTGAGGTACTTCCCAGGTCTCAGATCTTTCAGCTCTTTCTGCATAGCTCAGACACCATCTTACCTCAGCACTCACACATAGAGATACTAAGGATCAGTGAGAACAACGACTGCACACAAAGCAAGTTACTCCCCTTTCAGTAACAACTACGGCTTGCATTGCCAGCCAGAAGGACTTTCAAAGACCCACCACTTCTCTCTGCATCTCTTTAGCCTCTATCACATCAAACACAAGCTAATTGCCTTAGCTTTCTAAGTGCCTGGACACTCCCTCTACCACATCCCCCTTATCTCCCATTCGATTAGGGGGTTATTTCACGCTTTTGGTGGATCCATGACACCAATTTCCATTGTGCATTTTTCCAATTAAGCATTTTAATGCTTTCTCCCCAGCCACCCTAGGGGCACGGGCAGTCCTCCAAACCTTACCACCAAAATACATCAGTCTCTTCCTTCCCATTTGGAAGGGAAGTACTTAAACGGAATCAGACCTTGTTGAATCAGAAGAATCCTGCAGTCTCATCATTTAGACCAAATGCCTTAAAGTGGGGCTCTTAGACACACAGTCTAAGGACTTTGCTTGGGTACCTGATTAAGCTTAATTTTACCCATTGCTAATGCAGTATTTTCAGTCTGACTCAGCTCCCTCACCAGAACACAGTTGTTTAAACAGCAGATGTAAGTCTGTCCCAGCTGTTATTTGTCAGGCACTCAGACAATAAGACACTCTGACATCTCAGCTGGTAACCTCTTTAGAAGAGACAGTTCCAAATATTTACTGTCTAGCAGACACTTGCTCTCATTACAACGCAGGTAGCATAATCAAGTTACTACTCAGAAATGGGAACCATCCTGAAAACACCATTTGAACGACTCATTGCTCTTGAGAAGGGCCCTCACACGCGAGCAAGCCAGGAATTCACCACACGACGTTTTAAAGCTATTAATTCCCATAAAAGATTATCTTGGCAAAAGCTAGATTTTGCTGCAAGAATAGCTTATTAGCATGCCAGTATTTTTCCAGATTCTCTCTTCAGAAGTTTCCCTATGCTGTTTCAGGTAGCTGTTCCAACACAGCTCTGCTGTCCCAGCAGGGCCGCAAAAAGAAACTTGTATTAAAACTGGTACCTTGAGCTTTTAAATAAAGTAAGTATGTGTGTGTGGGGTGATCGCAATTGTTTTAGCCCAGACGTTGGTAGGATGACGCAGCTCTTTTATCACCCACATGGCTCACAGTTGCTTTCTGCCCCCTGGGACCTCAGAGGGCACTGCTGTGGAGTGCAGCACATTGGCATTTTTTTCTGGCTCTTCCTGATGCTCAGCATCCGAATGGGAAGTTGGGTGAGAGGCACATCACTGCTATGAACACAGAGGGAGCTCACAAGATGGAGATGCCTGAACCAATCTAGCCATGTGCTGTCACCAACAGAAGGATCACCCAGCTCCCTGCTCAATCCCAGTCACAAGGTCCTGCCTGCTCCCTTGCACCTGCTGCTTCTGCTGTTCAAGTCCCAGAAGCCAACACATCTTGCTAAATCAGCAGAGAATGACCTTGCCAAAGAAGCTGAACAGTTTTCTAGGGCATTAGCGCCTTCAACAAGCTTGCCCAGTGCCAGGAGCAGCAAAGAGGAAGCTGCAGGTGCCCCAAGGAGGAGGAAGGAGCACAGGACCCATTCCATCAGACACTTCAAAGCTTTTGTCACTTTGGGACACTCACGTTTTGTCTGATCTCCTCTGTGAGGCCAAAAAGATCTTGTTCCTACTTTGAGCACTATTATTACTGAAATCTGTTAAATCCTTCTCATGTCAAGCTTCAGCCCTCTGTGCTGCTCAGGGCAGTCTGACAGGGAGACTTCACAAGCAGACGGGGTCTACCAGCTCACTGCCACCAACAGAGTGTTTTTTCATTTCTCCTCCTGTCCTGCTGCAGATGCTTGCCTTGTCCTGGCTCTGTGTCTCACCTGGGTGTCACAGGAGTCAAATGAGCTCGCTAATACAACAGAGAACTGGCCCAGAAAAAAAAGAAAAAAAAAAAAAAATCTGCCGTTTCCTGAAGGGTTAGCGAGTTTAACTTGTGTACAGAAAGGCAAGGTGAGGATCAGACACAGTGCGAAGTGGGTCTGCATCATCTGGGGCAAGACCGGGAAGAGGGATAGGGAAGGAAGAAAAGGAACAGGTTGGGGTAGAGGGGGGGAGGAGTATTGCTGCTCAAACAGCAAGGAGATAAATCCATCCGATAGACCAGTTTTCTGTGGGACCACACCCTGTCCCTTGATTTCAACAGGACTTTGGGTGTTGACTCACAAATCCGATTAATTCAATTCGGGCAAGATAAGGAGCAGCTCCTCCACTGCAAGAGTTGCAGCCTTGTCTGCTACAGTAAAAAACGCCACTAGTTTCAAGTCCCAGTAACACGGGAGCTGTGGAGCTGCTTTATGTGTAATTCACCAGCAACTTATGAAAGGATGGGGTGAAGGACTGAAGTCCTAACCCGTTGAGCCCATGTTTAACCTGCAGTGCTTGCAAGCTAATACCCAAAGGCTCCTGTCAGGCTGCAGACCAAGCGGTCTACAGGGTGTCTCATCTCCTGGGCTGTAGAAGTGAGAAACACTGAAACTTACACTCCCTCTTCCAGTAACTCGGGCACCTCAAAAGCTGGTATCTGCCCAAAGAGTCACACGTGAATAACAAAACACCTTAAAGACTACAAATTTAGCCCTTTCTAAAAGAAAAGGTAAAAAGAGCTATGTATTGTACAAGATGAAAAACACATCATGAAAACAAACTTGATTATTTTGAGGAATTTCAAGTGACAAGCAAACTGCTGTGAGATTTTACAACCTGTATCAGACTAGTTGCCTTGGCTATTTGTGATTGACTTGCCAAGACTCACTCAAGTCAGATTCCATTAAAGTCAGTTTTCAAAGTTTTCCTTCTAGAAGGGGTTGTGATAAGCGTTTTAATTTGGAAAGCGCAAGGAAGAAGACCATGCTTCAAAATGTCCCCATTGTATCTTCTGCAAACAAATTAGCTCTTTTGACAAATTTCTCCAGGGGCTTTGCTGGATCTGGTAATTTTCAAATTCAAAGGGCTGAAAGGAGTATCAGTGAAAAATTGTGTCAGAAATCTGCATGAGATTACCTTACTGGAGTAAAACAGGCTGAATGAGATCCAAAAAAGTATGACCAAACTTCATTAAAACTTATTTTTCTCTTGTAATGGAAGGCAAAAATAGCTGTTTTAGAGTAACAGCAGTAATAGAACTTCTTAGGGCCGTGAAATGACAGAAGAAAATCCCCCACTTTTCAAACAGTTCTACCTAAATAACAAGGTAAAAATCTGTTAGAAAACATTTTTCCTGAAGCACAGATGACATAGAACACAGCATTAATAATGCACTGTAGCACAGCATTAATGGCATTCTCTTTTCTGAGGGTCTTAGTTCCCATAACTGGATAAATATGGCTATGAATGTTACGTCCCTCCTCCAAAGTTATATTACCTTCATTTTTAAATAATCACAGTAGCCAAACGCTTGCCCTCTATAAATTCACCCACTTCTAAATTTCAGCTTCAGAATTCTAAAATTGCCCAACACAACCACTAAATACCTTGTTAACCAACACCAATCCCTCCTGCTTATTTGGTTAAAAAGAAAATAAAATAAATCTCTGTTAAAGTTCGTTCTCAATGTGGTTTTGAAATCTGTCAAAACACGCACAAGGAGGTCTAGGGGCAGCCAGGAACTATGGGAAATTCAACTTGAAAGTTAAATCCGAACCACAAGGTCAAAGAAACAAAGTCATAACCAGTTCTCAAGCTCTAACACACCCACGCACCAGCTACAGAAACTTCTGAGCAGCTCTGCTCTGAGGACCCAAACTCTGAAGAGCCTGAAGAAGTGGGTTTCGGTGTAACGCAGTAATTATTTCTCTCCTAACAAACTAAGGCCAAAGCAAGGCTGTGTAAACACGCAGATGCACATAACCTCCCTTTCAGCCCCAGAATCCCCTAAACGCGCCTATTCCAGAGGGATAAATAGGTTCATTCATAATCTATTTTTAAACGCCAGACACGTTCGAAAAGAATTTCTTTCAATTCTTCAGCGCCTTTATTAAAAATAACACATACCTAGAGCTCCTTTACTCCCTACTGGCTGAGAGCGGGCGGGTCACCCCCCTTTCCCCCGCTCCTGCGGGGTGACACCGGGGAGCAGGAACGCCACGGCTACCGCCCTGGCCGCCGCCGCCCCCTTCCCCGCCCGCGGCGCCGGGCCGGGGG
>VZZY01000246.1:22527-205380 GCA_013400335.1 Eurystomus gularis
CCGTTCGGCCGCGCCGCCCCGCACCCCCGGCGGGGCTCCTGCCGGCGCCTGAGCCGAGGGCTCGGCTCCGGGGCCCCAAGGCTTCAGCGCCATGGGCTGGCGGACCTCAGCCATGCTGGGCCTGTCTGCGAGAAGAACGTCCAGATTTCAGCTGATGCGGAGAAGCAGGGTCCGTGTCTTCGGCAACTTTGGAGGAAAAAAAAAAAAGAGCCGCTTTTTTTTTTTTTTTTTCTTGGTCACGCAGGACAGGTTCTCTTCTATTATGTCAAGCCAGAAAGCATTTCGGTGTAAGCAAGCAAACCAAAGACGATGGTAGTTTCTCTCCTAGCACAGAACACACAAAGCTTCTTTTCCCGTGCCACAAAAGCAGGATCAATGTGTACATAGGCATGCTCTTATCCAGTACTTGCCAAAAGTATCATCAGGGAAATAGCACATACATTAAAATAAACCAAACGCAATGTGCCAAATGAGTAGCAAATGGATCCGTTTACTGTTCTTCACCACAAGGATAAAATATTTTTTTTCTAAACACATAAATCTATCCATCCTCTATGGAGTTCATAGTCAAAATCAGGTATCATCTGATGAGTTCATTGTGCATACTATAGAACCATATACAATTTCCTGGAGAAAATTTAAACTAGTCCTTACTCACCAAAACACCGATTCATTCAGAAAAAAAAGCACTCTTAGAAATCCATTCTACAAATTGCCTGATTTCTGCCCACTAGTCAGTTTTTTCCCTAAAAAAATCAAGACATATCAAGCCAACAACTGAAAAATCCCCTGCAGCAACTCCCCTTAGCTGATACAAGAACCTACCAGAGTTGCCGGTGTTCCTCGGAACAAAACTGCTGTCACGGATCACACGGACGGAATCAGCATCTCCCCCTTTCTGCTTAGTCTCGCTCATTTTCAGACCAGCCTTTTTTCTGTGCCTGTGTCACAGCAGAAACACATTGTCCTAAAGCCACTTATCTGCCCAACAGTTTTCTTAATATTTCATTATTTGTTCCTCATCTCCAGGATGTTATTATTGGGGCATTTTACAGGAGAGCAGCAAAAGTAAGAAGGGAGTGAAAATCAGTTGTGTGGTCACCTGGTTCAGGGAGATAGAAACAAAACCCACCAAAAGCAGTGGTTAACCCTAGGCTTTGCCAGGCTGGAGGTGCAGGGAAGCTGCACAATGAAGGGCAGAGTGCTCCAGTCGTCACTGTAGGAGCAGGACCTAATACGCTCTGGCATCCAGGCAGCCTTTGAGGCCAGAGACACAGAGGACATGAAGGACCCAGCAGCTCCAGAGAGAAGAGTCACAGGTCTACGCTTTCAGTAGTGTCTAACCAAATCTCTGTAGAAGAGATTTCCCCATAGCCACCTAATGCTCCTGGATCAGCCATCAGCCAGCACCCACAACGGGGGAGCGAGGAGCCCTTTTCCAGCCTCTCATCCTTCGATTCCCATGTCTTGGTGGAGGAAGAGCCAGCACCACCAAATCTGCCTTTCTCCCTCCCTTCAGTTACTCCTTTGCCAGGCACTGCTGAGCGCTGAGACCAGCCAGGCTGCTGCAGGGCCATCTTGAGTTCCCCTTCAGCTGTGAACCCTGGGCACAGACACAGAGGTCTTCTGGATCTTGGCAAGGGCAGGGCCAGCCATGGGGCTCAGTGGCACATGGAGCATCCAGGAACGGCATGTGCAGTGGCAGGGCGGAGATCGGGGATTTGCCAGGGAGTTTCTCAAGAAGGGAAATGTAACGTAATTCAAGGTCTGTGCCATACAATTTCTCTTTTCACTGCTCATTGACCACAAAATGCTTTCTTTGCAAGCAGCTAGAGAACAGCCTCCTTCCTCCCATGTAAACTTGCTGGTTTAGTCCTTTTGCTCATGCCCAGCACCACCTGCTCTGTGCCCAGCGGTCTCAGAGTACAGCTGCAAACACAGCAGCTGAGGGAGACCCTCGTTTTCTGAATGCAGATTACTTTCTTTCTGCTGGAACTCTTTGGCTACATCTATCCGGTGAAATAAAATGAGCTGGGGACTGCTTTCTGGCTTAAAGGTCGAGCAACACAGCATGGCTTGTATGTGTATGCCTAACTTCTCCCCCCTCCAGACCATCACATCCCTGCAAACTTGTGGTGCAGGCAGCCATGGGCCAGTGTCCCAGCCCTGTTTCTATCCCTGGTATGGGCACAGCTTCCATTTATTTTCTTTTTGCATTTATTTACTTGTTTGCTTTTGTTTTTTTTTCTTGGATTAAATATGACATAGGGACTTTAAGAGAGACATCCAACATCTCCACCCTCACCCAGAGGCCAGTCGGTTTCCCTTTAGCCTTTCACAATGCTCTGTACCCTACCTGTACAGAAGGAGTCACGGTGAATGACAGGTCTGACTTTGGCATGTGTCGGCCTGTGTTTCCCTATCTTCTCCCTGTGTTCTAGAGCAGTTCTTGTCCAGACCTTTGCCCTGAACATTGAAACTGCCTCTTGCTATATCGAAGTGTTTTGCAGGCACAAAGTCTGTTTCTCTTGACAGCCTTTCCAGTGAAGTGAAGTCACATATGCTTCAGATGATCCTCTTCCTAAGTCACCAAGTGTTGGCACGGAGGCAAGAATATTCAAGCTATTAACAGAAGCATGCATGCACACTTCTTGGGATGAAACCAAGGAAGCCAAAAAGATAATAATTAAAGCACTACTGGCATGTTATCTAGACCTATTTCCAGACAAACATCTTCGAGGAAACTCCTACTAAAGAGATCCAAGCACAGACCATCTGAATGAGAGGGCAATCCTTTAGCATTGCAGCTAGCATATCTGCTTTAAACTTCTCTGAAATATGAATAACTTTCATAATGAGATTTAAAATTCAGATTATGTGGGCAGGGCTTAATTTACTTACTTTTTAAAATTGCTGCTTTTCCAGGAGCATTTATAATTAATGTAAGTGGTTCTGATGCGTTTGTAAAGAAGAGATGAACCATATATCTCAGCCTGTGGTGTTGAACTATTTTCCTGCTGTCTTCTCCCCCATTCAGTGTTTTCCCCATCTACTCCTTTCAGTATTAACTCACCGTCCCTGCAAGTGAGCACGAGCTTTGCTTGCTGCAGCCCACTCTGGCTGCGCCTGGGGAGCAGTGGGGTGGCTGGGGAGTTGGCAGCAAGGTGGGGATGGGAGGGCTGGTCATCAGCATCTGCGATGGGGAACGAGTCTGCCTGTCCAGCCTGTGTGCCAGGAGCTCCCCGGATCTGATCCAGGCCGGCTATTCACGGGTTTGTGGAAGATGGTGACAGGGAGCACTGGCAACTGCCTGCAGCCCTGTTTACACGAACACTCCTGCCACTTTTATCAGCAGTGGAGCCACACTGGATATTTTTGGCATAAAAGCTGAGTGGAAACCTATCATATAAGTGCTCTTGAAATGGGAAGCTCTTAAGAACATACCTTAGATCTGGATAGAGAATATAGTGCACTGACTTTACATCAGCTGTATTTACCAGCTATCTTCAGCCTTTTCCCCCCCTGTTTTGTCCAGTGGTGATAGGAAATCCCAGGACACTGTTAGAAATAAATGCGTATGCCTAAGGAGCAAATATGTATCAGCCTAACAAAATACTAACGAGTGTAAAAGGAAGAAAATTACAAAAATAGCCATGTAAAAATAGTTTGCTTGCAAGCCACATTGATAAGGCCATAGGAAGAAACAACAAGAAAGGAATAAATTTTGCAAATTTGTCTGGGAGAAAACCCTTTCTTTACTTCCCAGGAGCTAACATACCCCAGAAAAATCACACTGATAAACAAAACAAACAGAACCTATAAATCTATTATGTTCACATCATAGAGGTGATCTGGATCAGAATAGACTTATTCATGGATCAAGACGCATATCTGTGCCATTTAAAAAATGTTAGTAGCAGAAACTGACTTTCAGTCTTGGATTTGATGATTATTTCAGTAAAGGCCATGCATTTGAATAACCAGCATGTCATCCAGTGCATAGCTGCACATTACTGCAGGACCCAGAGACCACTGCTAGACATCCTGGAGCCATTTCAGGAGAGGCAGACCTAGCCTGTAGTATAGTGCCTCTCCTCACTAGTTCCTCACCTGGCTCTTCCAAGGAGGTGTTGGACCAATATGTTAAGCCTCAGTAAGCAGTCCCAACTGTTATCACCTGCCCACAGGCAGTTCTTCACAGGGGCATGGGACAGGGCAAGAGACTGCAAAGGTCCATTCCTTTGGGAGTTTTGCTGAAGAGATGCACAGCATGGCCCGGTCACTGCCCGCCCTGTAAGAGCTCTGGTTGCTGGAGAGCCTCTGATATGTCCATGTCAAAATATTGGTGTTTCCAGGAGGCCATGTTTTGGTGTTCAAGCTTAAAAGAGACTGTGGCTGAAAATTTTTTCTTCGGTGGGGAAAAAAAAATTGCTTTATAATGAAGAAAAAAAAGGTATGCTCTACGACTTTTCAGAGAAGGAAGAAGCTCAAAGGACTCCGTTTCATCAGGGAAGGGGAAAGCTACATCCCGGCTGTAGTTTAGTTTCATGTTATTAGTTTAGGAGTCATGCAGTGTAATAGGAGAATGCATAACATGGTGTGGAGGTGCAAGGACAGTAGATTGCCAGTGTGGACACCAGCTTACAGGCAGGCTTGGTGACACTGGCAAAGATGGAAGAATGTGACCTCCACGGAAGTGTTTTATCTGCTGCACAGATAAATGCATCTCACCCAAAAAGCCTTTCAGGCAGTGCTCTGAGGAAATTCCTCGTCAAGGAAGGAATGCCCAGAGGAGAGAGATAAAGAGTTACAGAAGGTCCCTGTAATGCCATTACCTTATTGTCCCAGCAGCAGGTGAGTGCGGCTCCTTTGTCTTCAGGAGGAAATCCCTGTGGTTTGGGACTGAGAGCACTGACTGTTTAGAAATGCCTTGGCACTACTGATGTTATCAAGAATGGCAGGGTTCAGAGGCAGCAGGTGCAAAACCACCACTCTGAAAA
This sequence comes from Eurystomus gularis, assembly GCA_013400335.1. Lineage (NCBI taxonomy): Eukaryota > Metazoa > Chordata > Aves > Coraciiformes > Coraciidae > Eurystomus > Eurystomus gularis. The sequence goes on from VZZY01000246.1 coordinate 27,528, forward strand.
TTAAATCTGAGTCTAGAGTGGGCTCAGAAGAAAATTTAAGTTGGATGAGACCTCCAGAGGTCCAAACTCTTGCTCAAAACAGGGCAAGCTTCAACGTTAGACGAGGTTGCTCAGGGCTTTGTTCATGTGAGTTCTTATTCGTCCTCACCTGTTGCCAGGGCCTACCCAGTACGTGCACATCAGCAGGTGAAGAAAACACCTTCTCTCTGTTGCTGGTAGCAATACACTTCTAACTTCCACTGCTGAGGGACCCCATCCTCCACAAGCTCGGGTGTTGCCAAGATGCCCACCCTTTGTCAGTCATCCCAGCAGTCTCTGCCAAGCCTGTGTATCCCCATCTCCCCTCCCAAAGGCTTGATGCCATGAGCAGGCTGTACCTCCCCAAGGGGAGACCACTGCCACCACCCCGACAGGCTCCTGGCTTTGCCCACCACCTGGAAAGTGACGTACCCTCTCAGGAACCCCATCCCATAAATGGGAAGCGAGATGCGGAGCTGCTCTGTGCACACCTTCTACTTCTCAGACTGCCTGCCCCCTGACAGTTTCTCATCATGTTCTGTGGCTCTTGGCTGAGCCAGGAGACATTTGCAGTGTTGAAGCTGCATAGGCCATGTAGTCCTTCCTCTTGTGAAGCATTCCCCAGGCAGGGTCAATCAGTCTGGGAAACCTCTATAGCTGCTGGTAAGAAATGGCAAAATGTTTTCTGGATCACAACACCAACAAACAGAGCAGGAAAACAAATTTAAAAGGAAACACAGAGACCACCAGGATCGTGTCTTAGTACTGTCACATTCTTCCTCTGGCCTGCAAGCACTGTCCTGCTCTGCTAGCACCCACCCAGAATGATGCTGCAAGGGTAACTTCCCTAGCCTGTTACCTTGACCTGTCTCTTTGCAGCATTCCTCTGGCTCTCCATCAGGCATGATTTACTTGCCTTTGGCTTCCTCAGCTAACCCCACCATATTTATCGTCTGTCTTTCAGTATTGACGATGGTCACAGTTACCCACCTCCCTCATTTGCTGTTGAGATTTTCCATCAGGAGCCTCTATACTTTGCCTTATGCTACTTCTGATGCCTGGAGGCAATGTCCTTCAAAACCTTCATTAAATCATGCCTTTGACATATTGTCTACAGAAACTGGGACAGCAGCTAGGTAGCGATGTGGCTGACCTATGATTACTGATTAGTCAGCAAGATGATATCCATATTTCCCTGTATCCCTCCATCGGCCCATCTGAATGTACTGCAGACACATCGGATTTCGCCTATGAGAGTCACCCCTTCACCCTGCCCCCCTGCCTGTGTGGTTTCCGTCAGCCTCAGGCTGATGGGGGGTTCAGGTGCAGAGTGGTCCCGTGTCCCTGTCAGCAGCTGGGTTTTGCTGGTGAGCCCCCGTGTTCAGGGCTGCAGAGCTATCGGGTGGTCCCTGGGTGGGCGATGCCTCCTCCCTTTCCTGGACTGGTGCACGCGGCCGCTGAATTGGGGGAAGCTGCGAGATCTGCTGTTTCCGTTGCTTTGTAATGAGATTGTAAATACTCTGATGCAAGGAAAGTGCTTTTGTTCTGCCTGATATAATGCTGAATTTAGAGTGGGGTCTGTCTATGACTTGACATGCCTCTTTCTGCAGTGATACAAACAATAAATAGGCCTTAGCCATTCACAATTTATAATTTTTGTCATGAACAATCAATAGAAATGTTAGGCTGGTCACTTGATTGACAAAGCACAAAACAACACCCAAACTTTTAACCAGCAGCTTTTAACCTTCTGACAGTGTGATCAAAAATAAGCTCGCTTCCAGAAAAATAACCAGGAGAAAGATAGCCAGAAAGATAACCATCATCTTTCAGACTTCTAAATAATTCCTGAACTGGGACTCAAGCTCAAAGCACTTTTAGCTCCTTTGTTGTCAAGGCACATAAAATAGATTACTGATGCGGGAAGGAAGCAAGAAGTAGAGTGATCATAGATAATTTCTATGGTCCAGGTTTTGTCTTAGTCATTGTAGAAGAGGGCACTAACACACTTGACAGGTGGAAACGCTCAGCAGCGGTGAGAACTATCTACAACCTTCATGTGGGTCTGTGTATTAGTCTTGGAAAACAAAAAATACAGAGCATCTGGGGTGGAGACAGCAGTCTTTCTCTAAGCATCACATACAGATGTAAAATTTAGGTCAACTTGTGCAATTTTAACACACAAAACGGTAAAATACTTTTCTCAATGAGTCTCCACCTTTAAGAATTTATAACAATAGCAGTGCATAGTTGGTCAGTCCAGTAAAAGCTCTCTGCACGCCCATTGTAACAGCAGGGACAATGACACAGCTGGTGTCATTCCTACCAGCAGCTAGGCTGCCACTGAAGTTGGAGTGATCCTTGATAAAATTTCAGGTTAAAGAAGGAGAGGAAGACAGAAGGAAAGAAGGCAAGGAAGCTTCCCCCACTTCAAATTCTTCAGGCTGACCTGTCAACTTCTATGTTACTACATTTGGACTTGAATTTCTCACCAAGGTCAGAGCAGATTAGAAACTGCCTTCATATCTGACAGAAATACTACTCCCTAGTGAATGGGGGGGGGCGGGGAGGGGGTGTGTGTGTGTAGCTCCATCATCTTTAAGAGAAAATAAAAGTTTGGTCTTCTCCAACCAGCAGAATGGAGTGCATGGGGGACTCCCAGTATTGACTCCAATTGGCACCAGCGCGTCATCTTCTTTCCATAATCCCACATCCTCCCCCTCTCTGTTCGGATCTCAGCAGCAGACTTGAAAAGCATGGCTGAAAATACCAGAAAAACATAGTGAGATTTGAAAGATAATACGATCATCTTGTGATTACCAGCATTTGTTTCTTTTTATGCTGTTTGTGGGCAATATATAATAATTTTTTCTAAGTCACCCTTAAAACACAACAGCAGAATTATGTGCAGCCAGGCAAGGGCTTCATTTCAGGAGTGACCTCAGGACTCACATTTCCTCTTGCCTGAAGCTCAGTTCACATTTGTAGGGAACTTGCTCAGTGGGAGACATGTTTTTCTTAAATGTTCAAACAGCTGCATGGAAGCTAGGCAGCAGGAAAAACAGAGGGGAGGGCAAAGGATAAAAATAATAATACTATATTCCCTCCTTGTCTTTTAAAACTCTGGTTCCCTCAAATAAAAAGTAAGGAAGGAAAGACTGAAAATCCTGATGTGATGAGATCGAGGCACACAGTGGTGTGCCAGAGGTCATAAAGGAGCCTCAACAAAGCACAGCACCCATAGTCCAGCCATGTTTACAAAAATGTCTAGTTCCACCAGAATTAGTAATCGAATGCCAGAATGCAGAACAGCTAGAGGTTTTTTTCCAATACAGTTCTAAGTAACATGGTGCTGAGGAAAAACAATGTGAAAACATAAGCGAGACAACTTTATTAAAAGTCTTTATTTTAGAGCAGACTGGAAAAATAAGATTTGCTGAGGAGGATGTTTGGGAAAGATGTAGGGTACCAGAAAAGGAAGGAGACCGTGCTAGTCAGCAGGTGACCACAAAGGACTGAAGGTCAATGTTAACCAGAGTTTTCCATTTGGCCACTTCCTGTATCTCGTTTTACATGACACAGATTGGGCTTGCACCCCTTTTTTCTCCACTGTAGTGATAGCCTATCGCAGTAAGAGCAGCTACTCAGAATAATTTGGAAGAAATGTTTCATTGGTTTACCTTCCCTGTGTGGGAGGCTTTGCTCAGCTGGAAATCAAACTTTATGCAACTCATAAATAGGGAAGGAAGGGGAAATTAAGAAGGAGAAGCTAAAGAGAAAGCAGGGAGGAAAAAGAGGCAAAGTCCAAGGTGGCAGAAATCAGCAGAGACATGGAGATGATGGTTAAGGACTCCAAAGACAGAGGAAGCAAAGGGCAGCTAGGAGGGAGGCAAAGAAAATCAGCAGGAGCCCAGAGGTAGCAATGAGGGCAAAGGAATGAGGGGAAAGGTAACAGAATTTTTTTAAATGACAGTGTTTTGTTCAAAAAAATGAATGTGAAATAATCACAAGAGGTTTAACTTCTGCTGGTGCTGATGCTGTTCTACCAATTAGCACTTTCTGGCCAAAATTAGGAGATGTTGCCTCATCTGTGTGCCCATAGCCCTTCATCAGGTCAGTGGGCTGACTCCTCATTCAGCATATGCCCATGTGGGGAGGGGATGGAGATCATACTGACAGAAATTAGTCCCTCTTTATCTGGCCTGACTCTGGCTACAAGACCAGACAAGCTGAAGATACTAATCTTGTTAAAGGTGACAGGTCTTCCAAAAATGCAATTAACAACTTTAAGATGTCCTTCCAGAGACCAGCAAGAGGAATCAGAGAGTTTATCCTAGAAGGAGTCAAGGTCTCCCAAAACATGTAGACTCAGACTCAAAAGCACAGACGTGTCTGTCAGGCCATGAAGAGGAGCATCGGCCACGCTTCTCTGGCCCCATAGGGGAGGAAGTACTGGCAAAAGCCCAGTCTGGGAGGTGAACAGGGCTTTGACATTTGAATGGTTTATAAATAACTTCCATCTGAGGCTGCAAAAGGGAGGTGACTTGGGGAGCAGAGATGTCTCAGAGCAATATCTCTTCTGCAATGAAGTGTTCCATGCTCCAGGCATGGCAGCAGCCCTCTGAGGAAAGCAAGATTTCGTACCAGCATGGATGCTATCCTGTAGTTTATTTGTTGTTGAATTAGAAGTTGTAAATCACCACTGCATTTGTCAGTACAGGTTTGAGACTCATGCTCTGATGGTTGCATAAAAAAAATATATTTTCAGCACATTATGAACCCTCTGGCAAAGCTTAAAACTAGTTGTTTTGTATAACTCTCCTGATTTTCAGACCCGTCCTCAGATTTAAGTGGTGTAATGCAGAAGCTCAGTAAATCCCTTTGGCCACTGTATCTGACAGCCTGCAAACTGCTGCTTTAAGGGTACAAGCAGCTAACAAGGCCACCACATGATAACAAAACTCAAGTGGACTTTAACAAAGTTTACTCAAAAGTAGTCAGTACTGACCTAAACCTGCTCCCAGAAAAGCCAGCTGTAGGACAGGAGCCTTCCCAGAGGACTCTCAGCTTACAATACAGACGTGGTCAGTGCCTGGCAGGCATTCCTCAGCACCAGCTCTTCACAAATAGATGCACATGTGGCATGCAAGCCCACCGGTGGGGCAGCGAGTGTCCCCGTGCCCATTCCCCGGGCAGGTAGAGCTCCCTGTGCTGCCTGTGCTGCCTGGCTGCTGAGGCACTTGCTGCTCCAGGGGTTGGGAAAGTCATCTCTCCAGCAGCACCAGCACAGGTCCAGGTTGGCCTTCAAGCCAGAAGCTGGGAACTTGGCAACTCCTTCATTCATCAATGGTCTCCTCTCAGTGCTAAAGTTATTCAACCTATATTGAAACAAGCAATTTAGTTTTTGAGAAGAGCTGCTTTTTAAAAGCGCATGGCTCTTTCCAAGTCCGAAGTGCTAGGCACGCCATTATTTAGTCAGAGATTATAAGCTATGCTTTGCATGGGTTTTTTCTTTTCCTACATCTTTCAAATGACAAGCTGGGACCGCACGAACTGAGCTTACAGACAAGTGATGTCTGTGAACCTCTGAGCAACAGACTGCCGCCCATAGAGCTATAGACAGGAATCAACCAGTGTGACAAAAATTATAGGTTAAGGCCAACCTCTCTGTCAGCTTGTGACTTGGAGGTCAGAAGAGATGAGAGCAGAGACACTGTCCTGCCGGATCAGACTAAAGTCTGTTTAGCTCAGCAATGTGACATGGATACTGTTCAATACCGGCTTATTACAGGGGAACAGATCTCTTGATGAATGCTTATGAATCTCCTTTCTATTTCATAGGCTATGTTTTTGCTAAGCTCTGTTAGGTAGTGGCTGACAGATTTTTTAAGGAATAAAGTATTGCTCTTATTTTTGTATCTCCCTTACTGCATATTTTGAATCTGATTTTCAGAAACAATAAATATATTTGGAAACTACCCCAGATGGTGTTTTTTGTGGTGTTAGGAAATAAAACTGGCAATGGAAAAAGTGATAAAAGTCTTCTAAGGTTTTAACCATCCTCCATCTAATGTTATGATTTTATCATTTTAATCTCTGTTTCAGTGAGCACTAAATCTGATTAAACTACTTGGCACATTAATTTCAAATCCATTGGTCGTTTACCCCAAAATACGTAATAATGTGACTACCTGCCGTACCCAAAAGTGACATGAGACATGGGTGTAAGCTAGCTGATTAGTAATATTTTTTTGTCTAGACATCCACACTGCAGCATCAAACAGTCAGATTGCTCCTCTGTCCCAAGGGGTTTGTCACATGATTATCTGATCCCTTTCAGTCAAACGGTGTGTGTGCAATAATCCAAAAGGCAATGTAAGGCTACCCAGAACCGTATTTCCCCTGAAGGCACAGCCAAGAGGTCTTTTTCCTTCTGAGGGTCAGAAGTGCAGCAGGAGTTAATTACCTTTACATAGCTGCTGTGGGCTTCCCATCCATCAGCTCTAAGAATGTTTTTTCCAGGAGGGGATGGTGGAGCAGAGGCAGAAATTCCCTGCAGGTAGGCTGGTGGTGGGGAAAGGATTCTCCTCTCTTTTGCTCACACTCTCCAGCACAGGACTAAATACAGCATTGGTGGCACTTTCAGTATTAAAGTACTCTCATATGACTGTGTTTCTTCTCTTGCACTGTCTTTGTGAGGCTTGGGAGCATCTGCTCGCTGCATTGCACTCAGCTATGCCTTTTTGTTTGGATTTTAGCTCTTGGAAATTTTGTGAGGGGAAGCAGTGCCCCTAGCTTTTACAGGAACAGATATTTTTATGGTATAAGAGAATTTTAGTTATCTGATAACTTTGTAGATGTAGGATAATACTACGTGAAAGAGTAAATGCAAACCCCTGACTGAAGAGATGCATGTGATGGTTAACAATACATACAGTGTTAGTTAATGAGGATGTGATCTATGGCCCCAGTTGAACCATGGCCCTGCTTAAACCACGGTATCGTTGGAGTGGAAAAAATCATGTAAGATCATCAATTTTGCCTCTTTGGCACAAGGGAGGATCAACTGTAACTGAGCTATTCTTGACTGCTGCTCATCTGTCCTGTTCTCAAAGACCTCCAGTGACATAAACATTTCAGCTTCCTGAAATAATCCCTCCCTGCCCCGCAGTGGAGCCTGGTGTGTGTGCAGCACCCTGTCCGCTTCTGCAGGAGGCCAAGGGAAAAGAAAGATCTTCACCACTCTTGGGCTGTGCTTTAAAGCTACATTTCTCTGCAGCACCACTCTTGCGCATAACATCAACTCTCCCACTTCTCCGACCTCTTCAGCCTGACTTCACATCATCGTTTGCTGCTTCCTCTCAGCTGATGGGGCTGTGAAATGGATTCCTGAGACCATCTGCATTAGGAAAAAATATGCAGTTCCCCTGGCCAGTAGCAAATAGTGCTAGTGGGGTGGTGAACTGGAGCACAGGATGGGGGTGATGTCCAAGAGAAAGGTTGGGGTGGTTTCACTGGGTTTGCTACCAGAGGAAACAGTTGTAGAAGGGGACTCTAACTCACATTTCTCACTAGTTAACTGACAGCAACTGATCTTAATTAGGGTATTCCAGAGATATTGTTACACTTAATCCCAGACTTCCAAAAAGTGCCTTACACTTAGGCTTCATGGACTCCTTTCACAAGCACATGTATGAAGACCAGCCTGAGCCTCATCCTTAATAAAACAATTTCAGATGCTTTTTACCAAAGATATTGATCAATGTCATGAAAAAGGCATTATTAAACATACCTTAAATTAATTTTGATCATAGCAACTCAAAATCATTGAGGTATTTTTGAGTACCTGAATTTGCTATTTTTTCCCTTTCTATTGTACTTTGCATAACTATAAAAAAAGCTGAACTAACTTCAACAGTTTTAGGAAAGAGAGGAGGATTACTGCCCTCAAGCCATGCCTATGATGCTTGTTGGTGAAGTTTTGTGTTGCAGCAGCATTTCACACCAGAGATCTGATCCTCAGCATTGATGTTTACAGTGGAAGAGTTGACAGATCTATAAAAGCAGAGACTAGCAAGCACAGCTATGCTCAAAATGTTTCATTGTGAATCACACACAATTTTCTTATCCAAACTGAGAGAACATTGTGTTGCTAATGTGGTACACAAGGTCACGTCAAATTGTGAAATAAAAATTATTTTCTCTTTGCTGGTTTTACTTTCAATGTCATCATGTTCTAGGTCCAAACTTTGTTCTACAATGTCTTCCTTGCCAGTTTTCCAGGTATCCTGTATCAGAGACATTTGTCTATCTCTGTCCAGAAACTAATACAGTTTAGGAGGAGTTTTTTGAAAGAATAAAGCTTCTTTGTTTTTTGGTTTGGGGTTTTTGTTGTTTTGTTTTTTTTTTAATACTACACAATTTTCTATTTGAAAGCAAATATTCCAAGAACCTAACTATTAGCCATGTCCCTGTTCTTCTGATTAGCAACTGTGGTATAGCTAGTGAAGTTCCTCAGGTGAAAGAAGCTAATGGAAGGGTTAATGGAAATGTTTATTTTTATTCCCTTCATGATTAAGCCACTGGGTTATATGGAAAGCAGGGTGGATTCAGTAAATATTTACTCAGTTTGCATCAGTTTTCTAGCATGTGTCAACTCAACAGGAGAATCCACAGCTCTGCACCTGAGCACATGAAGCGGATTAATAATTTAATTATTGGTTATTGAAACCCAATGCAAGATGCAAGTAAAATGCAGCAAGACCAAAGGGCTAAGTACCCTGTTTTTCATGCGGCATCCTTAGTTACAGTGAAATGTCCCAGTGTAGTGTCCCGTGGTATCTATCCAGGGAGGAAATACTTTGGAGCATTCCACTAGATAAAAATATGCAGCCAAGAAGAATTCCAGCAAATGATAATGCTCTGCTACAAATATGAAATGTGAGTAAAAGGCATTGTTGAGTAGTGTCTCTGCAAAAGCAATCGTAGTCCTCTTAAATTGTCAGGGTCTTGATAGTTATTCTCCTTGATCGTTATAAACATCATCAATATTTTTTTTTAAAGTATTTCCAGTGATGTAGGATGAGAGCTCTGGAGCCAGTAGAGACATGAGATAATGTGGGGTTACTACAGATGCAGTTAGTCTTCAATGCAAGGATTTGTTGAGTGTCTGGAAGTGCTCTGATTTTATAATGCCACTATTTTTTCAGAGAAAAAAAAATTTCATAAGCTCTGATCCAATTGTTACAGAAGCCAAAGTGAAAAATTATACTCTGAATGCACAGAATAAATACTGCTCTCCATAATTTTTCTTGAGTGACCATTAGTTTCTGGGGGCTTTCTAACTAATCTTACTGTCTTGTGTAAGCACACATGGTAAGGAAGCGCCACATAAATTATAGTGTCAGCATGAGGTTTTGAAAAAAAAAAAGTGGAATTGTATTTATTTCCTTCTTTTTTTCTTAAATTTTGTTTAATTCTGTTTGTTTAGGTTTTTAACAACCTTTGTTGCATTTGCAAATGCTCACACTGAAATACAGTGTTGGGGGCAAGGGAGCCAGAATTGGCAGTGACTGCAAAAAGTTCAGCTACAAATAAAAATTAGCCTGGTGTCTGTTTACATAATCTAGGCAAAATACAAAAAGTAATCAGAGTATGATGAAATAGCAATTAAACTGTCAGATTAATTCACTTTTAATTGTCCAATAATATACAGTGGTTTTAAAACCAGACTTTTTAATCTGGCACCTCCTCTACTCAGGAATGTTCTACTGCAATCCAGAAATTAAGAAAAGCATTGTGTATGTCAGTAGCTTAACCAAAGTAGGGGAGATGTTTGAAGATATCTGAAATTTGAATTACATGAGATAGATATGGCATTATAGGCAAAACGTGACCATCTTATGAAGCTGGAAATGTTAGGTTTACATCTAGGTCTGAGAGTTAGCTTTTGTACAAAGTTCAGTATAATGACCCATAGTTCACACACACAAAAAGGTTATATTCAGAAGAGATGAACAGATTTTGTCTGAAACAGCATTAGAAATCTAAAAGGTAAAAAACCAACTCTTTTTTAATACCTGCATCTTGCAGGGGACTAGAAATCTGGTACACCAAGATAAAGGATACGTTTTCTTGTCTCTATTAGCGTATGTATAATTCAGATCACCAGCAGTTAATGACACTTTCTAACAGCAGGATTTCACCACTTTTAAAATAGATTCTGAAAGTAAAACTTTCAGGATGCTCTTTCCAAATTAAATGCTAGAAGAATGTTTTCCTGTGAGAAGGTTCTATGGGTTTCTCCCCGTCTTCAGGATGTTGGGACCTTGTTGAATATCTTGCCTAGTAGTTGTTACATTACAGCTGTGATCGTCTTAAGAATTTAAGCAAATAGTCGGTTGTAGGTAGAAAGTATATTTTCATTAGGCTAACAATGTTACTAGAGAAAAAATAAGCACGTGTTTCATCATACAAGCTCCTCTTCAGAGCTATGTGATTTTTAAAATTAAAATACCATTTGCAAGGAAATGTTTATTTTCAGCTCTAATAATTATACTTTGTGATATAGCTTATCATACAGCCCACATTTTCTAGCTAAAATATTTACTTCTGTTTCTTACATGTATATTATTATAATATTCTCATACCTACCTGACATCTTGCACTAATTTAACTGTCAATTTGACTTAAAACCACTTAATTAAGCTAGTGCAAAATCATTGTGACCACTCATTTGAACCAGACTTATTTGATTTGGCCAGCCTTGGATAGGCACAGATTTAAGCTGAACTGACATAAATCATTTTCATCTGATTTCACATGAGCTTCATAATAATATAACTACTTTGGTTAGTTAGGCTTGGAGTTTGATTTCACTTTTGCTGAAATATCTGTCTTAATGCAAGCTTTCTTGCAGACATAAGCACACCCATTGTGACGTGCTTGTGATGGTGGCTGTGCTAATCAAACACTCCTCTACACCTGCAGACTCTGTCCCTGGCAGAGGCATTGACCTACTCTGGCAGTGCTGTTACAGTGGCCAGATCTGGATTTACTGAAGCAAGAAGGGAAGGCTAAGGGAGGTGTGGGATGTGCAGTGCCCTGCCACTGCCCTCAGCCCTCTTACCACTTGTTGTGTCCCTGTAAACTGATAATGGAGCAGTCTCATCCCCAGGATTCATGTTCAGCTTTGTCTGGCCCTGTGAAAGTTTCATCTGCCCTCCAGACTTCAAGGGCGATGGCTGTGGCAGCCCAGGGTATGAGGAGTTGTGAACCCACATCAACATCCCTGTGTCAGCAAAAGCATCTCAGATAGACAAGCCACACTGCCAGATCATTGGATTTACTGGGGTAGTTTCTTTATCTTGGGGACAGGGTGGTTGTTTTGCCCGCAATGTACTGTAGAATTAAAAAAAAATAATAAAAATCAAAGCAGCTTTGGTAGTGAAGCTGCATTTACACCTAGAGGAACGGCTGCCAAAGGTTTAAAATATCCCTGTGCTGGGAAAGCACTATTAGAAGCCTATTAGAAACATGTCAGTATATGGAGAAGTCCAGTGCACGCACTCACACAAGTTAGCATAGATCTACTTGAATTGATTTAGTGTGTGATTTTAGCTCATTCATAGCTGTGTCACGGCTGAGACACAGGATCCATAATCACTCCCCTCCTAATAGCATTATTGGCAGCGTGAGCTCTTAGCGGGGAGAAGTCTGATCTCTCTAGGTGGGATGCAGTTTATTCCGAAAGTGAGACATATTCACATGGTCTAGGGGTTAGGGAGATGTTGGACGAAATTGGACTAGATGATCCTAGAGGTCTTTTCCGACCTAAATCATTCTATGATTCTATATTCACATGTGTTAGTCTACACCATTATGCATTGCTGCTCTTGTTATTGCATGCTTTTGAAACCATCACAGCATTACTTGCAGTGATGCCCAGGATAAAAGGTGGCCAGGCTCAGAGGAGCAGTACCACTCCCAGCAGCAGCAACTGCTTTCCTAGGAGCTGCCTGTTGCATTAAAGAAATGAAGTTTCACTGTTTATTGAGCAAATAAGCAAGATTAATTCACTACCACAGGCAAAATGTGAAATTCCCATGTGACATCCCTTTCCTTCTCCCTTCTCACTGCAACCATGTGATGCAAAAGAACAGTCCATTTGGTACAATGAGAGGAAGTGGGGTGACAGGAGCACCCCTCTTCTCCCAGAAGAGGTTTTCTGGGGGCCTGCTGCCCTTCTGGCAGCATCCCAGAGACTCACAGGACACACAGGCACTGCAGCCCAGAGCATCTGCCTTTGATCTCATCTTGACCTCAGAGCAACCCTGCCGCCATGCTAGCCAACACTCCCCACTGGAAAAAAGAAGGAGAAGCTTTATAAAATATTTCTTCAGCTGAATTTTTGTTCATCCAGAGAAGAGGCCATGTGGTATGTCTGCCTCTTGGCCTCTGGGGTCTCCTGTTGTCAGCAAAGGAGGTTCCTGTATCACAGGATAGTGAGAGGAAACAGTAACAGAAGAGTGCCACAGGGCCAGCAACCTTCCTAGCAGAGGATGTGGGGATCCCCCTGATTTGGGAATGAAAGTCCAACCTAATGACATGACTCTATTTTTACAATTGAAAGAGCAATAACATTTCATTTAAACATAGATCTGCAGTTCAGTTGCAAAGAAAGAGTTTCAAAATTTCTGAATTCAGAAGGTCGTTATGACCACAGCTGTATAAGAATACAGCCCTGGGGAATTACATCATTTTTATTATTCATGTAGTCTGGCCTATTTTCTCCCCTGTTCTGAAAAGACCGCCTTTGTGTGCGTGTGAGTGTATATGTACATGTGTGTGTGAAAGAGAAGATACGGATAAGTAACATTTTTCAAATAAAGTGGGTGAAAAATACCGTTCTCCAAAACATGGTTAACTCCATATGTATTTTGCTAGTGCCACCATAGATGGCAGAGCTATGGCTACACAAGCATCCCCGTAAACCACACATTTCTGGCATCTCTGTGACATCTGTGCAGGGATGCCCTAGCTGTCAGGGAGCTGCTGCTGATGGGACAATGGCAGATTCCTCCACTCACAGGACAGGAGGCCACATCTGTAGGTGCTGAGGCTTTCAGGGACAAAGCCCTGATCCAGACACAGGTGGCAGCATTCTTTGGGGCTGTCTGGGCTCCTCTGGCAGGGGGTCCATGCTACCCAGGTAAGCATGAGGGAGGGTATCCCTTTTCGGGGAGACACATCTGAGCCCTTGGCAGGACAACAGTGCTATCACAGCAGGGATTGGTTGCTCAGCAGTGCCATGAGTGAGTGACAAAGCCTGTAAGCAGATAACGTATTCATCCTGAGGCAGCAGTGCTGATAAACCTATTTAGCATCTTGTTCATGTCTTCAAAAGGTTTCACAAATATTAACTACACTGAAACATTTCTACCTGCCATGCTATGGGAGCCAAGGTGATGTCCTAATCCAAATATCTACATTTTTTCTCATTTTACATTCATAATGAAGACTAAATCAGTACTGATAAATCAGTGGTGAACTCTCCTCTCCTCCCCCCACCCACGTTGTGGCTGTGGCTGGGACTATGCTGGCTGCCAGCAGCCTGGATCACTCATCCCCCCTGACATTTTCAATTTCTCTCTCTTGACTAAAGCCTTCACACATACATGAAATGGTGACACTTAATGGTTCTCCGCACAACCTTCTCGGCTTTGACATGATACTGCTTCTTAATGCATGTAGTGAAGATGTCTAACATTTCCACATAAAAGCACTGTAGTCTTTTATAGTATTTTTAAGTGTCACATATTTTTAAATAAACAATAAAAAAACCCTGGAAAGCTATAGTTCTGAAGGAAGCAATTTAAATTCAAGCCATAGTCACTGTTTTCAGAGGTGGCTTTTGATCCGCAGGGGCAGTGGGCATGCACCTGTGGGCTGGTGGCATGTTAATGGCTGCAGTGGCTCTGGGGTGCCCCCATCCTGAGGCAGATCCAAGGGGTCACCCTGTGCTAGCAATGCTGGCAGCTGCATTTTGAAGGCGTGTGTGTGTGTGAGACGCAGACCCGTAACTCAATCCAATGTGAGGAGTCGTCTTTCTGTTTCTGAATCATGCCTAAACCCTTTGGAGAAAGTAATCATTAGACTAGTTGCAAAGATAGGCACTTAGCATGGTGTCGAAACACAAAGTTGGAAAGATAAGAGGAAAAGATAGCACTTACTCATCATTCAGACCATCTGGATTTGGTTTATGGTACACATTCCTCAGCATCTGTACTGGAGACCAGAGGATTTCCTTGTTTTCCTCGGCTTTCATTCCCCTAGCCTGTATCACAGCCACCCACCACTGTGGACACAGCATGCTGTGTAAAAATTTTCTTTAAACTCTGTGTTAAGGGGGGCTATGAGCACTCAGCCACTTAAGAAAGCTGGTGGATAAGGAGTCACCTAAGGGACGAACATCATTGTTCTTTCCTCCCTGCTGCTACAGTGCCCTTCCTGCCTTTATTCACATGCACATGCATGCACTTATAGAGGGAATAAAAAGCTAAAATACTGGAGACAGGTCACTCAGCCCATGTCCTCCCTGGTTTCCTCCAGTTGACGGGAGGATTGCTGAGGCTTGCTGCCTCCACGCAGCCCTCTGCCTGCTGCTGTCAAACCGTGCTGGTGTAGCAGAGACCTAATGCCACAGCTTCATCAGGTGGCTAATCCGGTTTTAGGATAGCTGGCGTTGGGCCAAAAACCTGGCAGTCTTGTGGTGCAGAGCACTGAAGTGGTGCCTGTTGGTGCTGCCAGCTCAGCTTTCTCCAAGAGCTTTCAACCAAGGCAGTCAGGCTTTTTGCCGGATAGCACATCGCCCCCAGAAGCTGACGGAGAGCCAAACCCAGCATAAACACAGTCTGCTCTGACTAATGTGACAGAAATATGATATGAATGAAGTCTGCACTTCCAGGTGACCCAACAGTGCAGGGAGGCAGTGACAGAACAACTGTGGGTCCATGTCCTACCCAGCTTCATGATCTAAGGGTACCGATGTCTCTGGTGAGGGACCACATCAGAATCCTCGGGCAAGGCAGAGGCAGGCATTTCTTCCTTCACTCAGCTATTGGCAAAGGGGATTTCATTCACAGCTTCTCTGGCAACATTTACCCTTGGTCTGCAATATGCAGATTAAAGAGGTGATAACTATTATACTGAATCTTTCACCTCTTGCAAATACTCTGGAGCAGTGATTGACATACTCACTCCCTCTTACAGCTTGGGTACTACAGGTCTGCAGCACTCTTATCAGCCATATCCATGGCTTGTGTTGTTTACAACAATTTGAGGTTTGAAATTGCCCTGTTAAATGAAGTACAAAGCCAAGCTGAGAAAATACTAAATAAATTCCTGTCTTGCAGTTGACTATATTTCTATGGAAATATGGATCGTTACCAAAACCTTTTTAATGAGATTTAAAAAAATGTTTATTTTGACTTTTTGCATTTAAAAGCAAGCACAAATTAGTGCTAAAGGATATGCTAAAAGAATATGAAAGAACATATTTGTATCTCTGGCTAGAGGTGAATGGAAGGAAGGCACCACAAAAGTGACTTTACCACTCCTGTAGCCCTAAGGCCACGGTTACGGTGACATACACAGACCTACAACACCCCCACTCTTCTTCATGCATTGAAGTGCAGCACTACCTGCATAATGGGGTCAAACTCAGGGAGTCTGATCCAAGAGAGGCTCTCTAGGAGCCAAGGCACCTAGTGTGGAGGTGGTTTGTCCCAGTGGAATAGCACAAAGTGGTCAGATTATGGCTCAGGACCAGCACGTTAAGTGATAACCTCATCTACACTTATTTAAAAACAGCAAAATCTGAGGTCACTCAGCAGAAAATGGTGTTAGAAATGCCACAAATAATAAAGATCTGTGAGACAGGTTATAAAAAGAGCAGTGGGAGGAAAGAATGCAGCAGAAAGGTGGAGATTTATGGGGACATGTTATAAGACATTATGGAAAGAGCAGAGAGAGGAAACAGAAATATATATAGACGCTCCAGGGGACATGTTTTAATCTCATATCTGAAGATACATGTGCATATATAGACAAGTGATTACTCTGGTGTATTGGTAAAGGCATATGCAAACAGGTATATACATATGCAAGCATCTGTTTACGTTCACTGGTATGAATTATGCATGTACTGTTGCCTGTAAGTGCAGTGTCCTATGGCTTTTATTGGTGCAAATCAAGATTCCTGCATTTTGAAAATATGATCCTTTGTGTCTATTTGCACCCGTGCTT
Source organism: Eurystomus gularis (assembly GCA_013400335.1). NCBI lineage: Eukaryota > Metazoa > Chordata > Aves > Coraciiformes > Coraciidae > Eurystomus > Eurystomus gularis. The sequence goes on from VZZY01000246.1 coordinate 43,851, forward strand.
GTGTTTTATTAGGCTATTGTGTGTTTCACAGAGGCTATGTTGCAGAGATCTATACCATTAACAGCAGCAGATGGGGATGCTGTCAATCTGTATGGACAGCATAGCTACCTTAGGTAACAGAGCACTAATGTAACCATCTTTTTCATGTTCTGAGATGATGTAGAACAGACTCATCACGCAATCAGTCAAGCAAGCAAACATTGATGGCTTGGAAAGGAAGAAAACAGCTGATATGGTTGCAGCTTCACCAGCTTGCTGTGTCAAGGCAGGAGATTTGGTTATAAAGCCAAGTAAGATGTGGTGATTGATTCTCAGCTAGTGATGTACTCACTGCACAGCCATAAGCAAAGCACTTACCCTTTTGTTCTTGCTTGCTGCTACTGCAAAAGGGAATATGGGATTTTTTTGTCTTAGAGGTACCGTTAAACAAAACACCGTTTGTGAGGTGCTCTGAGAGGATAAGATTTAAACTGCTTCAGAAATGCCAGCATTGTTAAAGGATTGCCTAAGGTCAGTGTCCTCCCAGCTGGGAGGATTTAAAAATTTATCGTGAAGGCTTTGGTGGAAATTAAAAACCATCCTAGCATTTGGGGTTCATTCCTCTGCTTGAAGGGTCAGCGTGGTCCTGCGTACATGTAGAGCATTAAAGCACACTGGGGTTGGCACCTAAAGCCCAAATATAGCAGGAGACAGAGCTGCTGCCTACCGACAGATCCTCTCCTGCCATTCCTCCTGATGGGGCAAAGTCAATCAGAAACACTCAGTTTGATAGCAAACTCCAGCTGGCCTGGAGAGAAATGGAGGGGGATACTCTACCCGTTTCTGTCTGTTTTGAGGCAGGATGTGAGAGTCCTGCTCTAGGCTTTGTTCTCCTCCTTCCCTGATCATGCATCTTCGCATGAAGTCCCTGCAATCAATACTGATTAACTGTCTTCAGAAGAAAGGTCCTTCCTTCCTTTGTTTCTTGCCAGATAAGAAGCCATCCTGCTAGCCTGCTCTGTGGGATATATTAGATACTTCACAGCATGTAAAACCAAGTGATAGCTTTAGCACTGGACAGTGTATGGCTGAGGCACCTTAGTCAGGTGTGAGCTTTGTTTTTCCAGCTGATATAGCTGAGGAAGAGGCCGAGTTACTGAACTGATAATCATTTTATTTCCAGATGTTGCAGCTGATCGGATAAAAAGATACCTGTCCTTCAAGCCTGGCTTTTCTATGTCTCTAAGCTTGTGTTTAAAACCGGTAGCATCCCTAGGATTAGTTGGCAATATTTAATTGAAATGGAAAGAGAAATAAAAGGAGGGCCACAGAGAATGATTCTAGTCCACAGATCTCATTCGTTGACAAGGTAGCTGTGAAAATGAAGCTAGTCACCGAGTTGGCAGTAGCTAAATGGTAAGGGATGGAGCTGGGTGAAAATGAACGTATTCCAGACCTTCTCTTGAGAGGAGTTCACTACCAGGGATGATTTTATCTGAGCCTCAGGGAGTAGATTTATCTCACTATCCCACAGAAAGCTAACCTTAGGGAAAAAAGCTTCTTCTGGCTGACTGAGTAGCAGTGGCTTATGGAAGACAAGTGCACCAGACAAACTGCAGCAAGAGATGAAGTAAGACAAAATGGGAGATGCTGTGTGGTTAGGAGCAGGGATGGAGAAGAAGGAGGCAGGACCACCCTTTGAAGCAGGAGCAAGCTCTCAACTCACCCACCCTGACCCTAAACTGCCCTTTGAAAAAACACCTCCCCCTGAAAACATGTCTTTTTATCCCTTCCTTTACCCCTGTTTATTTGGCTTGTGCAGGAGGGACGAGTTGGGCTGTGCTTCTAGACGTGAAGCTAGCGGGCAGCCCCAGCAGTGTGGCAGCACCACTGCCTGGCCCCTGCCCCTACCTCCCCCCGTGGTCCTGGGTGGGTACATGTGTTCCTGGGGCTGCAGAAGAACGTGATTTAGGCTAAGTGTAACACAGCAGAAACATTGCTTCAGTTGGGAGGGCTGTGGAGGGCTAGTTGGAAAGGGGAATACCTTTCTTTCACATCTCTCCTGCATGCCACTGCTCTTGCATGTACACAGCTTTCAGTACCAGCAAAGTTTTAATCTCAAGCAGTTTGATTTTTGAATCCAAGTTGTTCCTTATGGATTGTAATAATTTTTCATATGGGTGTGTACTTTGTTTTATCTTTAAATGCTGGGTTTACTTGATTGACCATAATGGGTCCTCTGGTTAGATTGTGTTATTTTATTTATTTGTTGAGTATCTTTATCATTACGCACACACACAGTATAGCTATAATGGGACCTTTGTGAATCTCATGAACAATAAAACAAGAGCATTCTTTCCCAGTTTAAATGATACTGTAGCATCTCGGCACATTTGGAGGTCAAGCAGAGAGGCAATATGATGAAAACTCTTATTAAACGAATCATTTGTCCTTTTGCAGGTGGGCTACTTGGCATGCCTTGCCCAGGAAGTGAATTATTTCAGTCCTTCAAAACTCAAGACTGCAATGTTCACTCAAGTATCAAATTACTATCAGTGCAAAAGGGGAACAACATTTGTGATATTAATTTCCATCTGTCTAGAGAGTCAACTAAGACATCTTCCCTTTTATCTGCCTTTTTCCTTCCCCTGCAGCAATGTGCTCTCAGCAGTGCAGAACAAATGGGTAAGAAATCCTAAATCTTTACCAAGACTTGCAGAAAGGTTCACAACAATAACATTTAGCTGCCTTTGTTTATTTGTGAGTCTTTGCACTTTGGAAATTTGGCCGAGATTTAGGGGAACTCAATGTGAGAGGTCACTCATATGATACTTTTGACATAAAGAAAACTAGAAAGTGCTTTCAGAAGTGTTTTGCATGGTTATCTAAAATTTCTTGTACTCAGCCAACTTTCTAGGCCTTTAGAAGCTTGCCAGCACTAGAATATGGGCTATCACTCTGTCATAGGAAATTAAACTAAGATGCAAGCTATTTTCAAAATCCCCTCCCCCAAGGATATAACAACTTAAGCAGTGGCTCCATTAGGAGTCTGCCAAGCTCTTTGGGTCTTGTGGAGGCTACATACCACCACGAGTCGTAGGTCACCTCCTAAGGATGCTGCCCATATAGCTGCCTCCTTCCTTACATTGTTCTGAAAAATTTTTAGTGGTAGTAAAAAAATGAGGGGGTGGGGAGGATCCAGAAAGAATAATGTTGAGTGACTGTTGACTTAGGATATTTACTGTGGGAAAGAATAATCATCCTTTTTTTTCCTACACAGTGACTGGAAAACCAAGCAGTATTTCAGTTGTATTACTAGATTTTTGGAACCCCTTGTTTGGAAAGATTTAAAGGATATTATTAAGTGTTTTTGAGAACCTTCTAAGGAAATATTTTTAGAATATTAGGCAGGAATGAAGAGGTACCACCTGACATGAGCTAAAGTTTGGCTTACTTATTTTATACTCTCATTGGTTTACATTTTTCATACTCACATTTTTTTTAGTTACATATTAAAATGGTGACCTTTAAATTTTATTCATGACACTATAGTACCTTTTTCTTACTCATATTTTAGGAAGCCACAGACTGATATAAACCTTGGATCTCATACTGCAGATACAGCTGATACAGTGTTAGTGCAGCTCATTGGGTAAATAATTACGTGACCATAGTTTCATATTACGTTAGACTAAAGTCACAATTGCTTGTAATTCAATATGACAAAGGAAAGGAAATATCATACTCAGCAAATTAAGCTTCATATGACGGCATTACTTACGAAATGCACAGCTAGTAAACGACTTCTAGGGACTATAAATGGCAGAAACTCGTAAATTCAAAGAGTGGATTTTTTACTGACAGAAAGCAGAAAGGTTGCCGCTAGCAGCTATTGACATAAGAGAAAAAACCCTTGTGTGTCCTTCAGGGCTGAAAAGTGAAATAGGTGGATTGCATTCATTAAACTTCCCAAGGGGTGGGGGTTTTTTTCAAAATTTTCTGTACTTCTGATCAGTGAACTGAAATGTTTCAGGAGTCACTGGGATATACTCTCAAATTGAAGTTCAGTTCACCCAGGCAGGATTTCTGGGTGAAATCCTGCCTCCCCTGAGAACAGCAGGAGTCTTGGTACAGATTTGTCTGGGGATAAGATCTCACCAAGCATGGCAGGCTTGGGTAATGCAGCAGAATTTAGAGTCACTGGCCCGAGCTGTGTCCCTCCAAAGAGTCACCCTCACACTTATGTCGTGCTGCCCACAGCTATTGATGGGAACCCTCACCTTGCCCTTTCTGAGGAAAAGGATCAGGTTTTGTTACACCCTGGAGATTTTAGTCCTTCCTGATTTTGACGGAGAAATTAAAATCAAAGTGCTTGAGCCCTAACAGAAAATTTGACTTCATTGTGAATTTTATTCTCCTCTATCTTGTTCAATTATTTGGCCATTAATGTCAGGCAGTAAAATTATTTTAAAGTATTCAGAAAGTGAAAGAAATCCAACAATTTCCTATCATTTTCCTGTGGAAATCATAAAAAGCTGAGGCAATAAGTCATTCTCCTGTTCTGAAATGAACATTTGAAGATCTACTTATTTCCATTTTTTAATCTTGAAAAACAAATTTCTGAAAGGTTTTGTCTTCTCTGCCACACGCTTTTGCTTGAGTCACACATTTTCTTTAAATAAAAACTCAAACATTTGATACTGCCTGTGTAAGTGCAAATGCTTCCTTAAGTGCCTCTGATAATTAAGACCTCGTACCTACCAGCAGTCACTGAGATATCTGTGGGGAAGGAATCATTCCCATCTTTCAGCAACAATATCTTTTTATCTTATCCTAGAGCATTGGTTCAATAGAATAAAATCGACATAAGTCTTTTATCAAGTCTATACATTTTATCAAAGCACTGATCAAGAACTCAAAGAGAATTTGGGTCAGAATCTAGGCAGAGGGATGAAAGTCGACTAGTTGTCACCACATAGATCCCTATGTTCAAACAAAAGACCTCATTGCTGGTGACCTTGCCTTTGATTTTATCTTTAAGCACCTTTTCTGTGGTCCTACCTTCCTTTCTTCCTCTGGTCCCAGTAGGGCTGGGGAAGGGCTCATAACTGATCAATAGCCTTTGAATCAGGCTATAGGTGATTCCAAGGCAGTAGTAAAAGATTTTAGATAACATCTAGGGTGTATTCAAGTCAGCTTTTCCTTACAGAGACTAGGCAGATACGAAAAGAGCCACATAATTTACTCTTTAACATTATTTCACTCTGAAAATGTCAGCCAAAGCTTCAATTTATCTTTGCCTTTCAGTATTTTTCGATGTTGAAATAACTGTATTTTTATTCGAGAGAGTATGGTTTTGAAATGTATCATTTCTTATTTGAATTTTTTTTTTTTAAAAGCTTCATTTTGACTTTTCCAGATTTACACACACATTTTTAAATTCACTAGGATATTTTAAGTAGTTCAAAATATTATAAATGGTTTTGGACCAACCAGAAGTACTGCTTAATTTGTTATTGTTTGAGCTAAAAAATCAGACATGTAAACTTCTGTAATGTTGATGCCTGCGCTTCCACTGACAAGGGCTCGCATCCCACTGAATGTGTACACACTAGCTCTTTTCCCACTGTCTTCTAGCAGCACAGTATTGGGTGCAAAATAAAAACTCCACCTCTGCTGAAGAATTTTGCAAATTATGGATCACTATTTTAATTTTTCTCTCATCTCTTAAAATGTTGTCCAACAATCATGCACCAATCCACAAGAAGGTGATTTACAAATTTCTTACACTCCCAGCAATTTTGACAGGCAACTTAAATAAGCCATGAATAAATCTCTGCCTGGCATTGCTTTGTATGCTCTTGTGTATAGGGTCAAAACCTACCTGTGCTTCACCTCTTGGTGCCCATAGGACAGAAAAATTAAAGCTCCAGGATAGTTCTTGGCTTCTCCCGTGTGGCTCCATGGTCCCTGGAGACAGACTGATATGGCCTCCCAATATCTCTTGGGGGGGGCTGCAGGGGCAGCTGTGCACATGGCAGGATGGGGACCCTCCCTGCCTTTGTTAGGGAGGCATTATAACTATAGTTAAATAAAAGAAAAAAAAACCCTGTCCTGTTGGCATCGCTGCTTTTCTGCAGGCAAGTGTTAAGTTGTGTGCTTGGTGTTAGTGGTGGGACCAGGTGCCAAGCAGCAACACCCACTGGAGGCACCACTGAGGGCAAATGAGGTGTTTGTCACGCCCCAGCCTTAGCATTATTTATCAGCTTTCTAGTCTAACAGTGGGCATCCAGACTGTGCCTTACATGGGGCTAAGGGGCATGGTTAGGGTGGGGGAGCAAGAAAAAAAAAATCACACATGAGCCAGTATGACAGTAAAAATATTGAGACTTTTCACCACATAGAAATAAATACATTTTGTCTCCTCCTGCAAATCCCCTAGTCCCGATTCTTTGCTCTGCTGTCTCCTCAGTCCCTCAGGCCTGTGAATGGTAAGTGTTTGGCAAACTAGTTTTCATAGTTGCTAAATGGTTCTGCAGTAAAGATCAGGCTCATAATTAAGATGAAAATATTTTCCCTCCTGTGCGTCCTCATTTTAACAGCTCATAAACTGTGGGCAATTCTCTAGCTCAAACCAAGAGCTACAAATTACACTTGAAGCAACAATACGAACAGTATTTTTCAAGCTTAAAATTGTGTGATGAATCTGCTTTTTTCTACTCTTCTCTGTGTGTGGCTAGTATACAGCGGCATTTCTTTGGTAATAGGAGTAGTAACACAGATCTTGGATAGTCTAAATGAAGGGCACAAGTATGCACTTAAGAGCTGGAAACGTTTGCACCCCCACAGGCACAGAGGCAATCTGGCTAGTGTTTATCCAGAGCACTAAGAAACTATTACATTATGCCCTAATAGTATCCATGTATTGATCATGGGCAGAAGATTTCTAATTACACACATTTCCATGATTAAAATGTTCAGGCTGAAATGCTGTTTACAAATTATTCTCTTACACATCAAAAGCACTTTCCTGTTGCCTCTGGCCAAGTCTCTCCCTTCTCAGAATGTGGGATCCATGGGTGATGTAGGGGTGTGCTTCCCTGGAGCCACCCACTTGCTTCAGGCACGCCGGGAATGCATGGGGCATGGCTGGGGCGTCCCAAGGCAGTGGAGACCAGTGAGCAAAAATACTAACGCTGCTTTCCCAGACACCACAGAGCGGATAAGCATGGATGGAACCCCTCCCACATGCAAAGAAAAGTAATGTAATTATTAATCTTGTTTCCTTGGAGTGGAAAAGTGGTGATTTATTTGGTATTTTATTCCTATAATGCATTCAGCATGTGAGTTATCCCTTCAATTTTTACTCCTTCCCTGCTGTAGTTGCATTTCACCTTGAAATGCTGAGAACATCCCTTTCTGGCTGTGAAGCAGAAGTGAGCAACCAGGATTGAGAGGCTGGGCTACCAATCACCTCCCATGAGTACAGCACATCCCATTAGCTGCTGCTTCTGAGTGGGGGAAAGAAGCTGTAGGGGTGCAGCGAGGTCTCCTTGCTGGGGCATGCGGTGGGAATGAGCCCTGGGGGAAAGCACCATGGTGCTGAGGGTCTAGGAAGGTGAGGGCATCCTAGCTCTGTGGCTGGGCTTTGGCAGGCTCCTGCCAGGTGTGGGGAAAATACAGTCACTTGGAAAGTGATGCCAAGACTCATTTTTCTTATTGGTCTGTGAAACCATACTTGGTGCCTTTCAAAGGTCTTGCAACAGAAGTCCTAAATTTCTCCTGCCCCTATGGGCAATGAATGGCTGGAAACTAAAACTTTTTCTATATGTTGTTTAAACTTTGATGGAGAACCTTGCATGTTACTGCATCCAGCTTCTCAAAAAAAAAAAGTTGGTGGGATTTAAGTATTAGAGCAGCATTGAGTTCCTGAGCTTAAGTCTCTCATCTGAACCAAATTTTTGCAGTCTCTCAGTCTGTACAGGTTGAAAAATGATTGGTGAAGTCAGTTTGCCCTGTTTTAAGCATTTCATATCAGCGATAGGCAATAAGGGCTAGCTGGTTTATCTCCCGTTCATTGGTTGTGACCCATTTTCAGGGCTGAGTAAAGGCCATTACATATGGGACGGTAACAATTTAGGATTTTATGCACATTATCTTGTCTTGCAACCGATTTACAAACTGAAGTCAGTAAGATTCTTCATTCTAAAATATGACAATTTAATTACAACATAATTAAAATATTCCATGTAGTGAAAATGTAGCCCAGCGAGAAGTGGAATTGGGAAGAGTTTGTTCCTTATGCATTTCTATATCACCATGGAAAGGATCTTATCACTCTCTCTCCGCTGTCTCCATTTGATTCCTTTCTCTCTCACTGGCTCCCTGCTTTCAAGAAATCTATAGTAATTTGCTTTTCTGTCTCTTTTACCGTTTAGGGACAGGTTCAATATTGGGGGATGGACAAACATGCAAAAATACCATGATCACATGAAATAAATGCTCCTGAGAAAACAAAAATAAAGCTAACAAGCTTCCTTCCCTTCACTACTTGGTAAGTTTTACAATAATTTAATATATACAAAGTGCAACAAAAGAATATAAATTTTACTTTACTTTGGAGGTGATCTATGTTATTATATGCTGTTAGTTTGAGTGGGATGACTATTTTCAGTCCACATTTATATAGTGAAAGGGGTGTGTGTGCGCGTATGCAGATGCACACACACGTATGCTCCCACCTGGCAGAGATTACCAGTTGCGAAAACAATCACATGCTGCAGCCAACAAGTCAGAGGTCAAGTAGAAGTTTTTTTGTGAACCTGGGGAAATCCTGCTTTGAATAACCAATAACTTGACCTTTGCCAGCTATTAGTCTAGTCAGTAGTAATTATCCAAAGGAGATTAAATTATGAGACTCTCAAGGCGAGCTATTTTGCATACGGACTAAGACCGGGGATTAAATAGAGATACTTTCCAAACACCAAGGGAGCTGGCAGCGGGATAACGACTTTAGAGGGAAAGCACATGACTGTGAGTAAATTGCAGTTTTCTCCCCTCTTCCTTTCTCTCCTCGCTGAGCTTGCGAGCCCTCAGCAGTGCTTATCACTGGCTGGTGACAGGGCACCCCTGGCTTATCAAATAGGCTGCAAGTGATACTGAAATAACAGCACTATGTTTGCAAACCAGGCAGGTTATGTGTAGGTCCTGCTATGGGAGCACCTTCATAAATACCTGTATGCCAGGGCATGGTATTTTGAAGTCAGAGCTGGATTTCTAAAGCCTGATGCTTGCTTCTGAAACACCAACCAGCCTCATGAAGTACCAGACACCTCCTCAGGTGCCCGTGAGCTTTTTCCCTGATGACACACACAGCAGCCCTGTCCAGGCTGGGCTGAGGGGCAGTTAGACTCAGGATAAGTCCAGGCACATGTGGTGCTGTGGCTCATGGCACCACGGTGCCGGTCAGTGCTGGGAGGGCTGGCTATTTCCACTGGCCTTCTTGCATCTCCCACCATGGGCTAGCTGATGGAACACTTCCTGCAGCCTCTGTCCCACCTACTGCAAGCAAGACTCTGTGTGGTAGTTTAAACTCATCTGTCTGCTTTTGCAGGGGGAGGTGGTGGAGTTCTACTGCCAACTCTCGTCCTCCTGCCTGGCCCCACAATGGGAGCTGCCAAATGACCCGGGCAGGGCTGCAGGATGCTTTGGTGACTGCAGGCTGCTCCAGCACCAGTGTGAGGTCCTTGCATGGCTTCAGGCTGGTATTGGCTGCTCCCCTGGGGTCTAAGCAGCAGCCAGTGGAAGAGATGCTGTGTGGCAGGAAGAAAGAAAACTGTGGGACCAACAGCCATGAGGAAAAAGTAATATTACAGATAAGAGGTTTGTTGTCTAAGTGTGACTTTAATCGTAGACTGGTTGGAAATTTGTGGGGGAGGGGAGCAAGACAGGTAACAAGGTGAGTCCAAGGCCTATGGCAAAAAAAAAAGGAAAAAGAAAGCTGTATGCAACGGGAGAGTTTGAGATATTTTAGAAAAAAAGAATAATGCAAAAATCTGACAGTAAGAAGTACATTTTCAGACAGAAGCTATGCTAGGATAGTGCAAAAAGCTGGCACCACTGCCTTCCTCTCTCCTGGGGGAATGATGAGCTTGGGGCACCCAGCAATTGCCCACCACCTTGTGTGGGGTGAGCTCTGCTTCCAGCCTTGTCCTTGACTCACCCCCTGGGGAGAAGGGGCTGTGGAAGGAGCAGGCTCTGATGTCTTCATCCCAGGCTGGCTGCAGGCTCCAAGCCGGACAATTAGTTGAACTGTCACTGGGGGATGGACTGTGGCCAGGCACATTACAAAAGAGGTGTGCTGCTGCTTCTGCTGCTGAGATGTGTCAGGGATGTCCCCTTGTCTCTGATTACTGATCAGCACTGAAGCATCAGCATTTGGATATAAATCAGTTGTATGAGATTTACTGAGAGTCTTACAAAGAGCAAATCAACCTTTCATCAGCCCTGTGCAAAGTTGTGGGCAGGGGGGAGGACCTGTGTGGGGTTAGGAAATACCTGCACCTGCCAGACCTCTGTTGTTCTAGAGAAACCAAAAACACCTGAGGGCTTGGGTGGTGGAGTGGGAGCTGGTTCCTTCTGATGTTTAGACTTTTTTTTTCTTGTTTTTCCCCTCAAGTGGTTTGAAATAAGAGACTGTGTCAGGACTCTTTAAGTCTGCAGGATGGTGCTTGAATTATGACATCCCATTCAAACAAATGAGCAGGTCAGTGGTCTTAAAGTTGTCTGAGAAGTGGTAGGGAAAAGCTGTAATGCTCCTGTGGTCCAGGGGAGTGGCTCAATCCTTTGCTTGTGTTGCTTCTGGCCATCAAACCTTTAGAGCAAGCCGTTGTTTTTTCAGCGCTTCAAATGAACCAGCAAGCCTTCCCATTTACAGCTGGTAAGTGACCTTATAATGTGTGACCTGGCTTCATCACATTTGTCCCTTAATTTGAACATGAAAGTACAAATTTACTTGAATAACTTTTGCTTGCTAATAAGTAAAGCTTCAAGCATGCAGTGGGTGAGACTTGGGAACCTTCAGAGCTCTTTTCCATCCTGAGCAGTTCTGTGCAAACAGTGTGTGTAGTGGCAGCAGCTGTACGAGAATGAATGGTGTATGTGAATATTTAAAATAATTTTACTAGAAAAAATACAGACTTATAACCTGTTGACCTTATACTGGAATCCTCACCTATATTGAGAATAATTTTAAAAAATTGTTGTAAATTTATCTGAAACTACTTGAATCTTAACATACTAGAGGATGGATCTGCAACATTGTATAGGTATCCAAAGGAGGAGATGGAGATTATAGCTAATAACTGGATTTTTTTGTGTCACAAGTTCTGTTTACTTCATCAAGAACCATATTTGGCACAGATCTTGGAAAAATGCCTCCTTCATATAGATTTTGAAACTCTTTTGCATCTTTTGGGAATGTATAAGAGTATTCCATTTATTAGCAATTGCATAACAATAGGTAAAATACAATATTTGTTGAATATGTGTCCTGCTGAAGAGGGAAAGCAACTCAGTTTGTAGTAATGAAATAGTGGATATTTAGCTTGCTAATGTTTTTGCATTGGTGTTAACACTAAGTACACTGCAGGGATCATATGAACCTTGACTTTATTCACAACAGGCATGTTGGGATGCAAAGCCAGGTGGTCTCTGGCGACTGTTAGAGAACAAACTGTGATGCTTAGGGATTCCCCTTGTCCACTTGCTAGCTTCACAACTACAGGTTTCTGGCATAACTTCACAGTTTCTACTTAGATGTGAAGAAAAACCCAAGTGTAAATCTGATAATAGCTAGTATGGGGCTTAACAAAATAGAACTGCTGAGCCAGTTTGTATAGGTACTTGTGTGTTATAAATTCTGGTTGTCATCCATTTGCCTGCTGGGCACTGGCATTTAAACAAGGCACACAGAATTTAAAATATGTCTTTTGTTTTTTTGAGTCCGGCACTTAAGTTTATAAATCTCGGGAGAGGTGTTTTGTTGTTGTTGTTTGTTTGCTTGTTTTTCAAATCTGCTGTGTAAGTCTCTCTGCATACTAAGCTTCGTATGTCTTCACCTGGTATTGGGCTCTAGGGAGCAGGACTTGCCCTGTTTGTAAGGTGGGATGCTGAGAGGAGAGTGCTTCAGCCACTCCTGGAGCTTGGTGGTATAATGGCAAATGTCTGCAGTGAAGAAGCTCCAGCTGAACTGGTTCCAGTGCTGATTGTGTCTGAATGGTTCTCAGAAATTGGTTTCAAGATCCATGTGAGGCTTTCTTTAATCTTGCTGCAGCAAAAGGCTGTAAACATTTCTGTAGCTGTTCAGGCTCAAGTCAAGCTGGTTAAGGCAATGTAAAATTCAAGGTCAAAAGGTGAAATGCTGCTAAATTTAAGATTCAAGCTTATGCACACTTGGCTTGTTTCCATTTCAGACGCACTAAGTTAGGTATGGCTCTTCCAGCATCCATCTCCCCCTGCAGCTGAGTACTGTAGTCATTTTGCAGGAGTTATGAGCTTGAAAGGTCCTCCCCAGATATGTTTTCCCAGGTCTGCAAACCTAATTGCTCTTGTGCATCCAGGCTTGTATCTATAAATGTTTGGATGTGGTTCTGTAGGTTCACTTCATCATCCTTTATACAGGATTAAACAGTGTATTCTCCTGTCAGTTTGTTCCTACCACTTGTCTTCAAACAGTGGAAAAACTCAAGCATTAGAGATGCTTGGGGTAAGAATCCATTCACAAATACACAACATATTTGATGGGATCCTCTCACTGGGAGAGAGTGAGGTTTCGGGGTTTCAGGCTTTTTGTTTGTGGGTCTTTTTTTTGTTTTGTTGGAGCTTAAAGGGACAAAATGAGAGTACCAGCAGAAAAGTAGTACTTTAGGGAACCTTTTCCACACAGGTACTGTACTCTTTCCTTCAGCATGGTGTTGGAATGGATGATGCTGTTGGCCCTTTCTGAAGGATTTGCAAAACAGACTATCTGTCTTTTAAGCAGCTCATGACATTCTCAGTTTGATAATTGCAGGTTGTCTATACAGCTCCCAGGCATGTTTAAATCCTAAGGTCATACTGGGTATAACTCTTCCATTTCTGCTTCCAAGCTGGTGTGTGGTTTGTTTGTTGTTGAGTAAATGCAGTCATAGGATAGAGATGTTTGAATTTAGCAGAAAGTGAGGTTATCTGTTGCAGTGACCCACTGCAGAAGCGGCATGTATGAGGAGGACTCCATAAATGCAGGAGTCTGAGACTGGTGCCTCCTCCCCAGCTCCATGGTAACTGTTGTCACCCTGCCAATTGCCTGCAGTTGCTATAGGTGATGCCAACTGCAAGCTCAACATAAGATCTGCATCTCATCTCTGGGGATCTGGTAGCCAGCACTGCGAGGAAGAATTGATGGGAAACAGCATACTGGCTGTGAATGAAAGCATTGGCTCTGGATCTTCTCCAGTAGTGTTAACTTTCCAAGTATATTCTTTTCTCAGCAGATATTTTAGATTTCTTTTCTTTTCTTTTTTTTTTTTTTTTTAAATTGATGACATCTTTCACTTGCTCCTCATCTCTCCTTCTACTATTTCTTAGCATAATTTGATTACATTGTGCTGACTTAGTGCCTGTTAAACCAAATTAACATTAAAAGTAACCTTTGATGCTTCTGTGAGTATCTTTTCCCTTTTCAGTAGGAGTTTGCCAATAAACACACTTTTGTTTGTTTGTTTTTTAACATAGCCTTCTTCAAAACTGTTGATGTGAGTTATATGCCACTCAATTTAAAGGAACTTTTCATGTGAGATTTAGTGAAATAACTTCTCATCTCAATTTACATCTGCTGCTTTCACACAATTCTGTCCCAAAAGACCAAATTTGATTCCTGTGCTTTCTTCCTTCATTTGACATCTTCATCATTTTTCTTTTATTTATTCTTTTCCACTTCCCAATCAGGATCAAAAGTCTGTCTGATTTTCAGTAATTCCAGAAGTGGAATGAGATCCAGGTTTCACCCTGGGTAACAACAAGCTTTTGCCAGGCACTAGTATCCGATACTTGAATACAGTGGTTGAAATTACTAAACATAGGAAAAAAATCAGCTGCATGGAACTGAGGCAAAGGGCTTGGTTCGTTAAACTGCTACCTTAGGTTAATATCATAAAGAGCAGATTGGCGTTATGAGATGTTGATTTTGTTGCTTTCCCCATAAACCTTCTTCAGGGGGAGTTCCCTTACCTCAAACACCTAAAAAACCAGGTTGGCAAACATAGCTTTTTCTGACTGCAATGGAGACAACAAGGTGATACATGCTCCAGATGAGCTGGAGCTGAGTGGGGATGTTTAACACCAAAGCCATGGAACAAGCAAATACAGGGACATTGTCTCCTTGCAGAGACTTTGGCTGACCAAAAGCTGTGTAGGAGCTGGTCTGCTGCCGCAAGTCAGACGCGAGGCTTTCTTCTCCACTCTCAGATTTCCCCTCAAGCATTTGGCAAAAATGAAACTGGAAGGAAACATCCTACAATTCATATAGTGGTATAGTTGTATGGCATGTATATAATAGGTTTGATACAAATACAGCCATAATTAGTTTTTTTTCTGGAGAATAAGTATAAATGGTGCATGTGATGAGAACATGCAGGTGTTGTGTTGTATGGGCAACTAACAAGCTGCATCCTGAAAAGCGGACAGTTGTCTTTGGCATTAGTAATCTAACTTTGACCAGATATTGATGGTAATTGAGTTGCAATACCATGATGGGAATTTTCCAGTGGGAAACAACTTAGCTTTCAAAATGTTGTAATTTAAACCTTGATTTAGTGTATTGCATGAAAGTGAGCATGACTTGTATTTGATACATCTTCATTAGTATTCTGCATAGAAAAGTTCTTATGGTCCCTATAGTATGTGTGCATTTCAGCTCTGTGCTTCCTCAGCGCTAATGTTTTCTACTAGCATCACAGTTCATAGGTGTGCAGAACAGTTCACCTTGGAAGGGACCTGGAGATCACCCAATGCAGGGTTGACTTGAAAAGGTTCTTCAGGGTCTTGGCCAGTTGAGCCTATGCTGGCATACAGCAGTCGAGCTCTTCCCAACCACTACTCAAAGGTTTAAGTTAAAAAGTTTACTTGGGAAGCATATATTGGAGATTTTATACAAAAACATACTCCCTCATGCTTGTGTATATGTGATGTATTACCTTCAAGTGCATGGAACAGGGAAATATTACTATGACCACACTTGTGGAAATATTTGAATTTAGCTTACATTACATAAACACTCTGGCCTTAAATCCACAGTGCAGGGTGCCATGTATAGTACAGCGGTCATGTTCTCAGGATAAATGCTTGAAGGGGCTTTCAGTGTCTCCATTTCAATCTTCTCAAGCAGGGGGTGGTCCAAGCTTGTGTGTCCAGCTGACCCTTGCATCTGATCCAGCCTTTCACACAAAGGACCAAAGGCAACAGCAAGATATTTTGGGACCAAGACAGGACGTTAGCCTGGTGTGTCCTTCCCCAAACACAAACTAACTTCAGAAGGACTGTGCTGATGGAGAAGATCCTGTGGACAACCCTCTGGTGCATGGCCCTTTGTGGCAACAGATGGGGACCAAACATCTTCCTAGCTTCCCGACACCCAGGAAGGAGTCCCAATCATTGCTTGCATCTAGCACTCGACTAGGATGCAGCTGAACTCCCCTCCTTCCTTGGCATAGTTATGTTTAGCTGGAGGCAGGGGCATGACAAGACTAAGTGGCTTATGAGGATTAAAAAAAAGAAGCCACTATTTAAATAGACAAGATGCTAGATAGAGAGTATGGGTGTGCTTTATTAATGAATTCAGACTTGAGACAGGCCCCACTTATGCAAACTGAACATCAGGACACGTACACTTTATTTTCATTTTCATGACAACTAAATTATGGGATTTTTAATTTTAAAACACAAATGAAGAAACCCATTGTATGTCATCTGAAGCATTTCAATGTCATTACAGAAGTAGTTCAGCAGTAGCAATAACAAAGTATTCAGTCACTACAAAAAGCAGATCTTCTGATAATTAACAACTGTATAGTTCTTCACATGCTTTAGCAAACGCAGGGATAAGCATGGCAAGCTGCCTTACAAAGCTGTGTTCTGCCACGTCACAAAATTGCTTGGAGCAGATGCAAAGGCAGGAGTCTCATACCTGCAATCGTGTCCATGTAACCACAAGTGACACGCCTACCAATAACACTTGCCTTAAGTTTTTCTTTTTTTTTTTTTAAACTTTTCTTGATGAAGGCTGTGGAACTAGGGTGGCTCCAAGGAATGTATGGTGGCAGTTTCTGCAGCTCAGCTGAGGGCCAACAGCTCACTGTGTTTGCATCATGAGACAGAATCTGCATGCCACTGTGTTTTTTTACAAATCTTCTACTAAAATGCAAAATAAAGGACCAAAATGTAAAAGCTCAAGAGATTTTGCAGATAATTAACCAGATGGGGTGAGGGAAAAGCTAGGACAAAAGAAGAGTGGGTCATACCAGCCTTCCTTGAATTATTGAAGCTATCAAACCAATATAACAAATCCTGTGCACATCACAGTAGAAAAATTACAAAATGTCAACTCTCAACTAATTGATCTGGAATGGTGTTTTAGGGAGAGACTGATGGGACAGTTGAACAGTCCCAGTGTGTGGCCTGAAGGGACAATATGGAGACTCCGCTATAGAATGTGCAGGGATATCAAGCAGCAGTTTGAAATGAATTACAGAACTTGCTGCTCAGACATCCATATCCATATGCAAGCTTCACAGGTGGCCAGCTAGTGCCACACTAGTACCCTATACTGCATGCAGATAGGTCCAGCACACCTGCAGAGGAACCAGTGACCACTTGTAAGGCACAGTTATGGTCTTCTGAATTTCTCTAGTCAAGATGGAGGGAAAACCTTATTTATTTTTCTTATAAGGATACTAGTAGAAAAACTATGGCTGGAAACCACTCTTATTTTCTTCACAAAGTCTTTGGCTTTTTCTAGGATAGGTAGCTCAGTGTGTGCAAGACTAAATTACAACACCATTATGTGTATGAATAGTATGGTTGTATTTTAGGACAAAGTTGAATAGAAAATATCAGAAATCTCTCTCTTCCGTAGCTGTGAGAGCCATGCTTGAATCTTACTTTCTACTGATTGTGTTTGTCCTGCCCCAGCATAATTAAATCATTCACAGTCTAGGCTGTTATGAGCTCTATTGTCTAATCAGGCTAAACTATCGAATAGCTCTATTTTTTTTATGTTTAAATTTATTGTCACAGAAATACCCATGGTGCTGGGGGACCATGCTATGAATAGAACAGCTCTGAAATGCAGTCAACAGACATTTCCGTGCTGCTCCAGGGAAGGCACAGATAATTATTTTAATTGCCCCCAGTTTGGTCTTCTGTCCATAATTATAGTTTTGAGTTTATAAATAACGAAGCATGATTTTAAAAACCAAAACAAACCCCTCAATTACAACACAGTTCCTGAGATAATTAAGTCTCCAAATGTGGCTGTGTAGAAGGGAACCAAAACTACATTGCAGAAGCCCATAACATACAGATGTGCGTAAGCAGAGCAACGCGACAGGATGAAAAACGTCACCAGGAAAATAAACTCTCTCATCATTATTTCACTGCTTTTTACCTAAAAAACACAATGGCCTATTGTGTCGATTGAACGTATTGTTCTGTTGCATTTTTTGTTATTGAAGCAACCAACAGTCTGCCAGTGAGAGTTTCCTGAGGAGCAGCAGCTTGAAAAGCTAAATGCGATATCCTGTGCCTAAGGCTTGTTTTGCCGCAGATTTAGGGAAAACTGGGCAAGGTAGGTTACTGAGGTAAATGAAAGCACACGGTTTAGGATTTAACTTGTTTGAATACCCCCTCCAAATAGAAAAACACTCCGGTTTTACAAGTGTGGTGGTTAAAACCTGCAAAACAAAGCAGAACAAAGCTCTGCCCTGTTGCATCCTTGCTTGATGGACACTCCTCTGTTGTTATTGGGTGTTGCGTACTGCCAGGGACAGGACAAGAAAAACTCTAGGTCGGGAGCCAGCACAGCAGGAGGCTTCATTAGCCATGAACAGCAGCAAAACAGGGCTTCAGAAGGAGCAGTGCCTGCTCTGAACAACCAGCTTCACCACAACAAGCATATAATCAGCTGGACAGCCTGTAACACACGCTTTGGATAAACAGAGACCCATGGATGAGACAGCTATGGCTTACGTGTTTCAAAAGATCTTTGCCCAACAAGGAAACAAATTATGTATTAAAAACCTTTTACAAAATACATGCTCTGTTCTTTCTCTGCTTAATATCTTCCTTGCTTGAAGCTTGGCTGTTGCCCAAGCGCATCCAGAGCAACGCTTGATGATAACTCAGAAATGTGCAGTTAATCTGTGTGTAGTTTCAGCTTCTGAATGCCAGGAGCAAAAGTGTAATTTTCAGAGAGAAACAGGCTTGATCACACAGTATAATCATGTTGATGCAAATTTTTAGATGGTCAAGATAAGGGAAATTCCTCAGTAAGCTCCTTTGAGAAAAGTTGAAAACTCTAAGGTGAAAAATTTCTCTCTTTTTCAAACAAACAAGCATAAGCCCCAGAACACAGCTTTCTGAACTACAGCACGAAAAAATTTTAGCTTGCCTTTTTTTTTTTTTTTAAAAACCCCTAACCGTACAGCTACATTTCATCATAAAAACTAGTTTGAAGAAAGAGTAAACTTTTGCTCTTTGGTCTATCTTGACATTCCTCCAGAGACACTTAACAGGAATATTTCAGATTCATTTTTGTCTCCTACTTGCAGGAAACAGGAAAGCTGCAGATCTTATTTTCCAGGCTTCTGAAATGAGAACGATAAAGAATTTACACATTGAAACAAGACATCTTAGCTTTTTTAAAAGAGGAAAAAAAAAAAAAAGAAAAAAGAAGCATCCCAACCTGAAAGTGTTTTAGTGAAATTGGGTATTTTTGCCTTAACTGTAATAAACAAAAACATTTAGTTATGCCAAATGCACCTCCTATTTATTATCTGTGTAACCCTACTGGGTGAAAAAATCATATTCCAGTATGATATGATTTAAGACTGTACCTTATTGTCGTAATTGCTACTGGCCGAAACCCAATACTGTGGAATGAGACTAGAAGTCAGTTTTTTGTTTCATAGGATCAGCTTTGTGGATGCAAAGGGAAGGTCTTCAAACACCTTCTTATCCATATCTCAATGAATTAAGATGAAAATATCTAACAAATAGTTTGAATTTTAGGACATCAGTTTTGTCCTCCCCTCACAGGCTTCTTTATGGCAGTGAAGACTCTCACAGTCAGAGCTCTGGGATTCCTCTCACATTCAGAAAAGCTCTCAGGGTGGCAAAATACCTGTGCTGTGTATTACAATCATTCTGATGCTCTGCCAGTTTTGAAGAGGAGATGAATGCAAGAACATGTCTGCAACTATGGACAGTCATGGCATTACTGAGTCACAACCAATCGAGCAAAACCACTGCCTCTCCCTATCCCCAGCAACCCAGAGACCCAAAGCCAAACTGGCACAGCAAGACCAGGCACCTGCTGCCATTGATTAAATTAGAGGGATCCTTAGAGCTCACGAGGGTCCTTAACAAGCTTGACTTTTGCAGAGTGGGTCAGGTTCACAAATTCCCCTCACTATGCAAATAATACTTAAAAAAAAAAAAAAATTTCCTACTGGCAGACTTGTCTTCATGTAAGTAATTCCTGTTCTGACTGGTGCTATCTACAGATAGCTCCTAAGGAAAAAAAATCCGTTTTCTTAGTGTATGAGCTGGGCAGTATACTTTAAATACCATAGTGGCTAGTCAATTTCCAGATAGTAATGTTTCAGTTTTTTTAATAGAGCACATGGCTCCTACAGAGAGACTGTAATATGGTGTGTTCCATGTATTAGCTACTTATCAATAGAGAAAAACAGAGATGACTTTTTTGAGAAAGTTTTTGCTTGTATGTTTAGAGTATATTCTGCATGACAGGCATTCTGCAAATGTTTGTGAGAACCATCATCTGCTTCATTAATGTAGTGAAGGAGCAGAGAAAAATAGGAGAGGCTAATGACATCCAGTGTTTCAGCTCAGTATGAGCCCCACACAGGATCCCCAGCAGCAGGAACTTTTGCCTGTATCTCTTTCCCAGGTCTCATGAAGCTATGACATTGGAGAGGAGGATACAAACTGCACACCGAAACAACTGTTTGCAGCTCTGCACACATGTTTATATTGAAACATCTGCAGCTCTTCCTCAAATCTCTAAATATTTTTCAATTACCACATCTTAGAGATTTGAATCAGTCTTAATGAGCTGGCATGACATCATATTACTAGAAATTTTATTGTACACTAAAACCCTGAGGAAAAAAAAAAAACAGGCAGAAAAAAAATCGCTCCATCTGCCATCATAGAAACAAACCCCCAAATATCTGGAAGTGCAGTATCAGCTACAGTGCAGGTTCGCTTCAGTAAATCTGTAAAGGCAAAGAATAATACCAAACTCCTCCACAGAAAGTTGGGAGTAAAGGTTGTACGGGAATATTGTTTGCCTCTTTATCCAAAATGAGATATGTACAAATCTAGCACGTGAACCAGATGAATTTTAGAGCTGATGAACACTGACTACCTTTGTGGTGCTCACTGGGTATTAAAATACTCTCAAGGCATTTATTTAGGTTAAAGGTAGGAACACAGATGAGTATGTGCCTATACTGATGAAAAATATATATGACCAAGCTGGTTTTTCTTCTTTAAAAGGCTTAAACTTAACTGAATTGCTCATCTCTCTGATGCCACCAATAACTCCATAATGAAATTAAAATAATTTATTAACAGTTGGATATATATCCTATTTCCTACCTGACTATTATGCTTTTGTGACTTTGTTAGCATTTCTTTTTACATTTGAGAAAATACCATCACTGTTTAACAAGCCAAGTTTAACTTTTTTATATTAAATAATTAAATGTTTTTATATTGAATAAAATAACTTCAAATGAAAGATTTTCACGTTTGGAATGGGGTATTTAATCTGCTTAACTATATCTCTTCAAAACTCACCAGTCCATGGTTTGGATGGATTTGTGTAAGACTAGGCAGTAAATACCCAATTAAGCAGACCATGTGAATCTGCATATAGATTTTTGCATTAGGATTCTACAGTCATTTCAAAAGATTCAGAAGTAATTACGTGACTGACACATGATGAATCAATGTGTATGCATGAAGCCATGAGACATATAATGCATATCAGTAACCAAAATGGGACATATGCCAGGAAGTGATATGTATAACACTACCCAGCAACAGATCAGTCAGCGATACTGAGTACCTGTGTGTGCTGGTGAACTTCCAAGCTAACTGCTTTTTATTTGTCTTGAGTGATACACATGAAATGGCAGAATCTGGTCTCACCAGATGTTAGGTGAATGCTGTGACATTCAAATATGGGAAAGTGCACAGTTAATTTGGTCTGAACAGTGATCTCGTTGGGTTGTGCAAACCTCTCCTCTCCTCCAAATAATCCATCAAAACGCAGACACAGAAAATAAAAGCTGGTTCTCTCAAACCAGAGTTGGCAAGGATTGCTAGAGCATGGCTCAAGGGCCTGGGCACATCCACCCCAAAGCTGTGGCTGATCTGCGGTCCCATCACAGTCCTATTAGCTCATAATAATATTGCTGTTCTGTGTAAAAGTAACTGCTTTACTCTCCGGACCGATTTATTGGGTGAAGGGAGAGAGTTAAGTGATGAGAGGAGAGAGTCCCATCACAGATGCATATGGTTTGTTTCAGTCAGGGTTACATCCTCTCTTACTCTGCTTATTATGTTATAAGGTTAAAATGGAGTAGCATGGAATATTTTGATTACAACTTGGATTTTTAAGTGAGGAACATCTGCTACACAAAATTAAAGCAGGACACCAAGATTAAATGCTCAGAGAAGCGGAGGAGGTGGTGGGGGAATGGCAACCTTCAAGGAAAAGGGAGAGAGCACAACATGAAAAACTGAGTAAGAGGACAGATCTGTGTTTCTCAAATGCTTATTACCACTTGAGAGAGATGACAGCAATCAGGAAAAAAAGAAAACCATGAAAAAAAAAAGCTCATGAACAAACTGAGAAACATTTCCCCTGATATCTAGGTAATGACAGAAACACACTGCCACACGAGCAGTATCAAAGATGAACTAGATTATTTCTTTTGAGGTGAGTAACATGACATGATTTCTTCAAACTGACTTTTTCCATAGCCAAGAGCAGTACAATTTCAGAGCCAGCTTCTCCTCATGCCAAGCTGACAGAGCCAGGAAATCCAAAAGGCACCATCAGTGGACACCAGCAAAGCGACGTCCACCATTCAGCAAATGAGAAACCTATGTGTTAAAGCGCACATTATGAAATATTCCCCCAAATCCTCCCCAGTTGTGTGAAGTCTTCAATGAAACTAGGGCCTAGATAAACTCCTGACAACCTTTTTTATGTGCATACTAGAGACAAACATCCTCCTTCAAGCTGGAACAGGAAAATAAAGGCTGCTGACCAACCTGGATTTGGACTCCACTCTCAAAACAATCCTTTCACTTCCTCTGTGATGGGGTCGAGGTCAATGTCATAGAAGCATGGCCTCGTGGGCAGTCCTGGCATGGTGCTCATCTGTGGGAACAATAAAACTATGTTATACTCCTGCACCTGTAAGCAGACAATCACTCCACCCATGTAAACCCTAGCTTAAGAGAAAGGCTGGATTGTTCATCATGGACTCAACCATGGATGTGATCTTCACCACTTTTTTTGTTTCTGTTAAAAATGTCAAGCTTGGTACTTTTTTGATTCATTTTTAAGTGTACATTTCTTAAAGACAGAAAAGAGAAAATAAAAGCCCCAAAATACAGGCAACCTAAGAAAAGCTCCTTAAAAAACATGAAGACACCTCAGGACCTATTTGTTCCTCAGAATATTTATCCATTTATATCTACTGGGAAAAAAAATTGCACAGCAAGGGGCAAGGACATAATTGCCTGAATTGACCCAGTGATATGAATGTGTTGAACTCAGGCCTCTCCCACAGAAAACCAGAATATAGAAGCAGAATTAACTGCAACACTTTCATGACTGATTACTTAATGTAAGGAACAAGTTAAAATAGTTCAACTAAACATACATGGATTACAGCTGAATCCTAATTTAGTAGTTAGAATTAGCACAATGAGATATGAAGCTAAAGCAACCCAATTACCTCAAACTAAGCATGATTAAGATCCTGATCTAGCATAAGACACCAGCATCTGCATACTTTTAACATGTAAATAACTTCATGGACTTAAATTACACAGTTAACTACAGCTCATGCTACTTATACTATTATTTACAACTGGCATTTTATCAGCAATTAAAGAGATATGGGTGATGTGGAAATCTTGAGGTGTTGGTCCTTAAGCCACTTTAAATCAGAGGTATCCCAGCTTCTCACCTCCCCTGCCTCAGGACTCTCCCCTTCTCCCTTGCAAAGGAGATGTCTGGAGAGCATGTTAGCAGAATAATGCTCTTTTTTGATCTGCTTCATCTTCTCTTGTTTCAGCACTCGAGTCAGTCCCCATCTCCAGTGCCAGCACTGGCACAGGATAAAGCCTGCGACTGCAGGGCAGTTTTCAGGCAGGACCAGCTTGGACTAACTTGAACCACTCTGGATTCACACCCTAAGTCTTCCTAAGATGACAGTTAGAAGTCCTGAATATCTCACCATATTTCCACTAATTAAAGGCACTCTGCAGATAGCATCTGGGCTTAAAGACTCCATAAACTCTTTTGATAGTTAAATCTTAGAGGTGGAAGTTATATTAGGCTATATAGGCCCTATATTTATACCCAAAGAGATGAAATACCTTTCAATCCCGGGAAACAAACCTTGAGTTCAACTTAGCTTGACTGTTTGTTGGCTAAGAGCCTTTAAGCATTAAAACCTAATTAATAGATGCTAGATATTGAGGAACAAAATTTTAGCTGAGGCAAGTCAGCAGAGCTCATTAAAGTTGGTAGCTAACCTGACCCCAGGAGGTAACTGGAGGTAACCTTCAAACATGTCTATGTAGAAAAAAAAAAATACACTGGCTTGAGTACCAGAAACACTCCAAACACAATAACCTAAGGGAAGGGTCAGATTAGGATATGCTTTCATGATGTGAGATGAAACCCGTTGCTGAAAGGGAATAGCTTCACCCTGTGAGCCCCCGGGATGACTCCCCCTTGGAGCTGGCTCTGGCACTCATCTTACGGCAATCAACCTCATTCAACACACTGAACTGATGAAAATACAAGTTTTTGTGGCCAGCATTGGTAAGCTGATGAATTAAATCTGCTTACTGCATGACTGGATCACCACCAGGCCACTGGCTGGAGGGGAGCAGCCAGAGCACGCCGTGGCCAGCCATCACCTCCCAGGAGAGAGCACGGGGCCAGGCGGCTTCCTCCCTCTGTCCTCCCTAATTCCCCAAGGAGCACAGCTCAGATATGGTGTTTTCTCTGCCCAAAGGCAAGCTCTGACAGACTAATTGGCCTCAAAAGAATAAAAAAAAAAAACAACATGACCACCATCCTAGTTCCCCCAGGGAGCCAGATTTACAGGCGCCCCTCAGGCTGGAGCAGGCTGTATTTCTTTACGTCAATCTGTTGTGCTGCATATTCAGCGATGGAGTCAGCATCTCCCTTATGCTTCAGCTTTGTTCCAAACACTCATGTAATGTTTCCATCGTGGGAATACAAGAACACTGTTAGATCACTCCACCACAGTCCCACTTACTCCAGAGAGCTCTGCTGCCATTTCAGAGGTTAATGCCATGTTGGGAAGGGGAAAAGAGCTTGGGGAGCTTGGTACTGGTGCAGACAGCAGCTCAGTTGAGAACTAGTGCTGAGAGAAAAAAAAGCAATGAGCTTTTCTGCTGGACTCAGGACATTTCCTCTGTTTTTAAATATAGTCCTTCCTTATCTTTTGTTATTGCACGCAGTAGAATTAAAAGACAAAACTGTCAATCTGCATTGACCAAACCCTGCCACTGATTGCATGACATCATTTTATTGGCTGACACTGCCTTGGCATCTTAGCTAAGTGCTAAAACACCTTGTTACTAGTCTTTATCCATTGGCCACAATAGCTGGTCTACTACAACATTAGGATTACTGAATTATTTTCGGTCTCAGATTCATCCCAGTTTGAGTTAATGCTTGACAAGAAACTGCCTTAATGAATTACACCTCACTGGGAGAGGGAATGAACAAACTGCCAAAGACAACTTTCTGGTTACTCTGCCTATGGGAGTTCTACATCTGAAAGTAAACTCCCAAATTCCAGGCTCCCCCTCCCCCCCGGCTTTTTTTTTGGGAACATATCTACAAGCTTGGTCAGTCTTCGTATTCTCTGTATAAGAAAAACAAGAATCAGTTTAGTGGAGTTTTTCCTTATTTTCTTTTAAAACAAATGTTAAAAAAAACTTCGATGTGTGTTTTGGACCTGTTTTTTTCATAGGCTGAGTTCTACAATGGTGTAACTCCACTCTGTTAACTAGTGGAAATCTATTGCAACCATAAAATGTGAATATCAAATTAGTTTATTGCCAATTCAGGGGATACAACTATTCTCATATTGAAAATTCAAGTCAACAAAATGGAATGAGTTCATCTGAATTAAAACTACAGCTGTGTAAAATGACGTACGAGGCAAAAAACCCCACAGAAGAATCAGTCTGGGACAAATAGCTATGTGAATTACAGAGTGAAAATAAAACACACCCTGCCATTTTCTGCATGGCCCAGACTTCCAAACAGACAAAGCCACGTAGATTTACTGTAATTTCTCTCTGCTCTCGTTATCTGGACACATAGTGGCAAAGTGCATCAGCATCTATCCCTTCTTCATTACTTCAAGGTCAATAGGAGGAAATGGCTGGCTGGCTGAGGAGATTACCACTGATTATTCCCTCTCCAGCTTTCCATTTCTTTCCTGCAGCCACAAGGCAGAGGAGAAAAGAGGGCTCAGCCAGCTGTGAGCCTGAACCAAGGCTTCAGCTGACTGGCCTTCCACCTGGCTGCAGGTCACAATCATCCTCTTCCCTCTCACTGTTTTTCACGATGCTGAATGCAGGCATTAAAAAGTGAGTTCACAGGCTGGCCTTGATGCCAGCAGGCATAACCCAGAAGCATCCCTCTCCCTGCCCTAAGTAACTGAAGCCTAGATTTTTGTGCAGGGAGCAGGAGATGCTAACCTGCCCCACCAGCTGCAGCACACACCATACCCGCACAGGAGCTGGCAGAGCACCTCCACCTCTCCAAGGCTTTCTGAGATAACTACTTACTAAAACGACTTCATTTCTGAAACTTGCAAAAAGGAGAATGAACAATGAAAGAGAAAATATGCCTAAAACATGAATCGCTTTGGTAATTAGCAGGTATGTACAACGTAACAAACCACACAGAAATTTACAGTTACACAGCAGCTTGCCAGGCGTCTCATACAGCATACACCCTCTATACATTGCACAGAGATCAGCACAACCCTCCACTCAACAACATTTGGGTTATAGATCGGTAGCTATGCAACATCGCACAGCGTGCCTGTGGGGGAAGAGCAGGGTAAGTGAATGACAACACATTATTCACTTAAGACCACAAACTGAATTTAGGTAGCCGAAATAATCAGTCCTTAATTTGACCAAAACTGTTACTATTACACTTCCCCTGGGAGAAGGAATATATAAGGCATAAACTTGGCGCCTTAAGACTTAATGCAATTCATCTGAATGCTTTATGCAAGGGAAAAAATAAAAGTTTTTACATGGAATTAATCCAGCTGCTGCTCAAAATGTATCATTTAGGAATTAATAGGAACTAGTTTTGTAGGAACTCACTGGAACCAGCCATCTTCATTGCTGTGCAACTGTCTACACACCCATGAGAGCAGATCAACTGCAGAAAGACTATGTGGAAAATACAATGCCTATTTATTACACTAAGACACTATGTTTAGGAGGCAAAAGCAGCAACTGTTATAGTTAGCTATCCTGAGGATCATTTATGCTCCTGGAAAGGCACAACTGGTGGAAGATAAAATACAATTTTAGTTAAGAAAGCCTGAAGACTACAGTTATTTGTACTAGGCATTTATGATCTTCTGGAAGTTTACTTAATGACTAAACAAAAAAACCATAAGGAGCTTTCTTACAAAAGGAGGATGCCAGTTATTTTTAAGGAGGCTATAGGAAAATTCTGTTCCATACCCTCTCTAAGAACATATCAGTGTCACTGGAAAAGTGACTTAAGTTCAGCTTCACTGGAGTGTCATTTAAATTACAGTTATGAGTTGACTTGTAATTTTAGTTGGCCATAAGGTCTATGTAACAGTTGCACAGTCAAGCATTTACTTAAGACTCTGCTAGCCAGGTTTGTTACAGTCCCAAGAGGAACTTTACTGCTTAGCTTCCTTTTTATTATACAAATGCCTATCAGTGGTTGACATATCCTGCCTTTTACTTCAAGGGTGTATCTATCCACACAATTTTTTTTTCATTTATCTATATGAAAAATCCTAACAGGAGCTGAGATCGCCTTAACTGCATTAGCACAATGGCATGATTTGCAAACCAGATGGTCCTGAGGACTACATCCAACTCATGTTTAGTGTCTTTTGCACCTATAAGACAAGATGTGCCTGTTTTACAGGTGTAGCATTGTTCCTAAATAGAGAAGGAAAACCAGAAGAATCCGTACTTACACGAAATAGGGAAAACTGACAAGTAGAAGATAGCAAAAAATTGGGCAAACAGATTATTGAGGAAACCTCCCTAGTCTGTGGCTTATGGAGTTAAGGTTGCATTTGACAAGAGGTTCAAGTAACTCACATGATCTAATTGTATCCCTCTGTTAATTAAACAAGTTAAGACAACCCACAACCATTTCCAACTTGAAATACTGCAGAAAACAGATGTTGTTTCTCAAGAGGATCTAGCAAACACATGACTGCGGATAACTCCTCAATAAAATCTGATGGGATGAATTGCACATCCCACACTCCCTCAGCACGAAACAATACAAGAGGAAACTCAAGAGATTTATAAATAGTGCTATAAACCTGCGTGCATCACATTCAACATGCCAGAATTAGTTGGAATCCTGAGGTGCGGCACGAAGGAGCTATGCTTCAGGGTTTCAGTAATGTTTCCTAGTGTGAGTTAGAGCTCTGAAAGACAGAATCCACTACCAGAAATTTCCCCCCCTGCAGTGCATCTGTCAGTCTTAAGGCATGGAAAGCTGAAAGGAAGAGCTTTCCTCCAGTCTTCTGAAGAATTCCCTCCAGGTCTCCAACCTTGCCTGCCTCTAGGCACTCTTTATCTGGAGTGTCAGATTACTCCCACTGACATCTGTGGTGCTGGCAAGGCACTGGAAGTTGGCACCAGGGGAACTGCAATCCCTGGAGTGGAAAAGGGAGATTAACGGTCACCTCACTGTGCTGCATGACTGGAGAAGTGAGTGCAGATCTTATTACTGGATTTTAATTTTTTTTTTTAAACCTATTTTAAAAAACATTTTAAACCTATACTTGGAAATTTTTCATGAGACTGTCCATGCAATGAGGGTAGCGGGTAGGACTATAGCGATCTGAAGCATGTGACTTCCACTGAGTGGTCACTTATTTCAGGTTCAAACTGGACTGTCCTACACTGCGCAGAGGCTCTCAGTGTGCACTGAAGAGGGAAGCTAGTAAACAAAAATTAGGCAGCATAGCCTAAGTATCTCCAGGATCACCTTGTAGTTTGTTCCACAGAACCAGAAAATTCCCCCACTCTGTGGAGCTCCAGAGCTCCGTCACTTCAGAGGTACCTCATGTTTTGAATGATGGAAGAAAAAAAATTTACATGAAAAGTACAGAAATGAGTAATTAAGAGAACGGTATTGTTTGCCTTAATTAAAAGAAATAGAGTGAAATGGCCAAAACACAATACAGTCTATGCACACCCCCACACACAAATGAGAGAGGGGAACAACAACTAGACAAGACTGAACTCATGCTCAAGTGACCTTTCACCCCCTCTTAAAAGCAAAGAAAACTCTCACATTAGGAAAACCAGATGCACAATGGAGGCAAATTGGGGCTTCCTTGGAAAAGCATCAACCTTTAAAAACAAACTAATAAATTCAGCCTTGGAAATGGCAATAATTTCTAAATATCTACTTTAATAGCTACATAATGCTTAAGAAAATATTATCTCATTATTTCTCATTGCCTGCAAATAACAAGGATTTCTAAAAGCAGCTAAGCAATGATCTTTAGTCAGTGTTTAAATAACAGTTTACTTACAAGTTTTAATGAAAATTTGCCAAACCTGACAATAGCCAGAGGAGATAGGGAGAGTGGAGCTCCTATTTCCTTCTCAAGAAATCTTTAACAAAAAGGGATATTGTTGCAATGTATAAGAACACCACAGTAAGAAACTCAACATATTATCAGCTTTCAAAATAACATTTGAAAAGACGCTGATGCTACCCCAACATATGCTGTAGTATTCCTTGCAAGAAATGGCTGTTTCACTGGCATGCTGACTGGTATCAGGTGCAGAAGTCCACCTGGCATCAATTATTCTATTATAATTGTCTCTTACTTTAAGGTTTCCACATTCTTGGCAATTGTTTGATTTCGTGAAAGGATTTAAAACAACAAATGCATGGACATTGCTCTTCTGCTGTCAGCATCTGGCTGAAGCTACAAAAGTACTGAATATTAATTATACAACCCTAATTGACCTTGCTGCCAGGTGCTTCAGTGAGGCAGAAGTAGCTTGTGCTCTGTTACATTCTCTAAGGGACTACCAGGACCCAACAATTTACTCATCTTAAGCAGAAATAGTCTGAATCTGGAAGTGATCTCCTGAGCATCCAAAGGAAAAAATCAAAACCCACACAACAGTCCACATCTGACCCGTACAGCTTTTGGGGAGACCTGTGGATGCATATCCCAAAGGAAGAAGGGGTTGAGCAGAACTGGTTAGTGCCTGGTTGGCCAGGTTCTTGTTGAATGGGGGAGTGTAATACCACAGGAACTCAAATCTTGCTGGTAGTTATGTGCTGAAGCACCAAAGACACAGAATCGACATTTTGCTAGTTACTAACTCAAATATTTAGGCAGGGATGTAATCTGTAAAAGAATGAGCAATTTCCTTGATTAAGTAAAACATTTGTGAGTCATATATTACTGCAGTTTCTCTCAGCAGAGTTGTCTCAACTCATTCTCATCTTAGAATTTATGAAACCGTACTTGAAACAGAAGAAAATGGTTCCTGTAATAACAGCACAATGGGATTAATATTTCAAATCTTACTCAAAAAATACATCTCTCTCTCTGAAGTAGCATGTTAGATGGTGTTAGTTCAGTGTACTACTTTTTCATACCATCCACAGCACAGCATGTTTCACTGGGTATTCAGAGCTGTTTTCTGCCTTAGGTGGGTTAATTGGTAAACAAAATACTACAAAAATGAAAGATACAAAACCCAAACAACCCCTTCAAAAAAACCCCGAAAACACCAAGGACAGAGGAGATAAAGGGGGAGAGAAAAAACAGAGCTACAAATTCCAGGTGACTTGTTCCAAAACACTTCCTTCTACCCTAGCCCACTTAAATCCATTTCCAGGAGTAATTGCTCCCTTGGCCAAGGCTTACATCCTCATTTTCCTTTCCCCCTTGGGCTTTCAACAGAATCCCTGGCAGAGGATTCTTGCTCACTGCCTCTTATACAAAATCACCTCCTCAGCCAGAAGAAATCCTTCCTTCCAGCCCATTCCTGATGTCAGAGGCTCCAAGGGCTGTTCCCATTCTTGACAAGCGTCCAATATATTAGAGCACTGGAAACACACCTCTGAGGGAATAAATCCAGAGGATAAAGGTATTCCTCTCATGCGCTGTTTCAGCAACAGGAATATCTGAAGTATCTGATGTTCTTGGGTACATAATCCTCCTGCTTTGTCCAGGTTCTCCTGGTGAGGAGGAGGCGTCCGAGCTGCGCCAGCACCTCAGGTTCTGCTGAAAGCATAACAGGTTTTGTAGTATTTGGGGAGGTCTTAGGTGGACCCATCCCAACTGCCTTGCATTTGCTCAGGGACCAGGCACTCTTATTTCCTCTGAAACCAAATTTTTTTGTACTGATTGTTTCTCTAGAAGGGCCATTCCTCCAACACTGGGAGCAAGTCCTAGTTTGCGCTCTTGATCTTCGCTATGCCATTTTGTTTAAAAGCTCCATGTCTTTCATGAGACTTGCTTTGCTGGTCAGACAGCCTGACATGCTAACGCAGGAAGAAACAGAGCCTCAATTACAGCCCAGAAAGTGGAGATGGTGGCAGCATCAGACTATGTAAAGCAAGTATGTACCCTCAATATACAACAAACTTTACCCTTCCCAGTAAGCTATGCTAGGAAGAGTATCAGGAGGATCATCCAGTCATTTCAATGACAAGTTACAACATAGAGAAATCCCAAAAGAATGTATAACTATGGTGAATAAAAACACATTTAACTGCTGTCATACTATCCCTCTTGGTTACAATGAACTAGATCCACTGATATCTGAGTAAGTGAAGTTCCCTAAGAAACTCTGTATCATGTATCATGTAGTCTGGAGAAGACTGAGAGGGGATCTTATTAATGTGTATAAATATATGAGGGCTGGGTGTCATGAAGAAAGGGACAACCTCTTTTCACTTGTGCCCTGTGATAGGACAAGGGGCGATGGATACAAGCTACAACACAGGAAGTTCCACCTCAACATGAGGAGGAGGAACTTCTTTACTGTGAGGGTTACAGAGCACTGGAACGGGCTCCCCAGGGAGGTTGTAGAGTCTCCTTCTCTGGAGACTTTCAAGACCCATCTGGATGTGTTCCTGTGTAACCTGCCCTAGATTCTATGGTCCTGCTTGGCAGGGGGGTTGGACTTGATGATCTCCAGAGGTCCCTTCCAACCCCTAACATTCTATGATTCTATGATTCTATGCAAAGATGATGTTTGTATCCATATATATATATAGGAAGAAATGCTTCTAAAGAACATAAAGGAATTATAGCAAAGGACCCCTTAAAATAAGTTCTTTTTAATTGTTAAATTACCAAAGTGACTTGGTCTTATTACTAAATTACCAAAGGGTATGAGAATTTTGGAAAACACCTGAAGCAACAGGAGTTGAAAAAAGTGGATGAGGAAGTGACCATACTTTGCTGATCCTGTCTGAGTAGACACAGTCTAGTTTTCAGTACTGGGAAACAATAAAACCTAGGATATACACTTCACAAGTGCAGTTCAACTTTCTGGTCTGTAGTTATCATGGGAGATGTCAGAAAGAAATGCCTGGGGGCTTGTCTCCAAAGAATGATCAACTGTGATAGGCATCAACAGCATCAATCACTATCACTGTACTGTCATAATGTATCAATCTTGACCTGTAAGCATCTCTAATCTGGTTAGTTCAAGTTTCTACATCTACTTTCTCAAGCCACTTGTTGCTTGGATAAACAAACGAAATTATTTGCTCTTTGTAGCCCTTAACACATTATTGTGTGACAGACTGAAGCAAATAGGGAATAGACAATTACAAACAAGCACCTTACATTGTAATTCTGGATGCAGCTGCTTTCTAACCATATGCAATTTCTCTCTCCTGGCAAATTACTGTTTCAATATGCTAGGTCAAAGAATTAAAAATCTTTTCCTTTCTGTTTGTTTCTAAAGCAGAAGATCCAGAATGAATCCAGTTTGGCTGGATATGAGGATGTCAGATTGCTAAACTGCCTGTGTAAATCAGATTCTCAGTTACAAGTCCATTGCAACCTCTAGCAGTATGTAATATTCAATACAGTGTGTTGTCTAAAATCACATCAGAATGTACCACAGTTCCCTTTGACAATGAAACAAAAAAATTAAGGATATTACTTAGAACAGCAATTTTCATCCTATAGTCTATTGAACCACTATTTTAAGAAGTCTCCAAAAGGCTGCTAAGAAAAGTGAGCCTTGAATAACCTATGCCTGGAGCTCACACTTCTCCTGGAAAATGGAGGAGCACAGAAATGCTTTGAAAAGGGCCAAAAGCTATGGACTTGTGATGCACTACTGCCTTCAGAAAAGCCACCTTTTTGCCAGTTGCCTGAACTGCACAAACAGCTGCAAGGAGAAAGGACAAAATTCTAGCCATGAATGTGTGACTTAACTCTCTTATGGCAATATCAATTTTCAAAGTTTCTCTAAGGAGGTACTAAAACCCGGATTTTGTTAACTTGTGGTTCCTCTCTCAGTGAACAGAAGTGTCAGGTAGATTCAATTGTCAAAGAAAACCAGACAAAAATTTGTTAACTGACAGTAAGCACAATCTTTATCCTACAAACATGTATCCTTACAAAATATAATAAAGATTCATATTTTTATATTTACAAATAAAATTATTTTCAAAGTACTTACAAATAGGAATTAAATACATTAAGAACATCTGGGAAATCAATGAAATAAGATCTCCATTTTAAAAGGTGAGTGAGATAGGAGGCAGAAAATGTTAAATGATTTGCCAAAAGGAGCTGAGGTGCTGCCAGGAGAATAGAAATTCAAATTAGTAACTCTGATTCTCATCTTAGTATCATATAACTGAAACTCAAAAATAACTATGCTAAGGGGTTACATAGCATGAAACATCTTTTTCTATTACATAATGAAACCTTTGTAACAGTATTTTTAAATGAAATACAACTTTCTCAGTTTCTCACTTTGCTTGGTCTGAGTAAGTCACTTTTCTAACCACAGTTTATGCAATATAATGAAGGAAAACAATGTATTTGTATAAGTAACAAAAATGTTGTTAAACTGTCCAATTAAAATGAACCATATTTGGAAACACATCTTTTTTCAGTCTGAAAAACAAACCAATCTTCAAACAGATGTTTTGTGATTCAGTATTTCTCCCAAATTAAGCATATGGAAGGCAAAAAAAAATAGAAGGTAATACTGAATTTCCACATCCTAACACAAAACAAGCTAACACAACTCTTTTTTTGGGCTTTTGAGAAATATTTAGTACAGGAATGATCCATGGGAACGTCTTCTCAAGCTTTAAAAAAAATGCGTAAACGTGCCACCACCACAGAAAGTTTATTTGTGCACATACAGAGAAAATAATAAAAAGACTAAAATAAAATGATAACACAGAAATTAAAACCCAGTTAGAATAGAACCTCTCTAATGCCAAAATGAACAAACTAGGAGATAAAGTCATAAGCTTTATTTACTCTTATGGTATAGCCCCTGGCTATTCCTAATCAAAACAAGGCCAGTCGGTAATGAACTTTCATTTTTGGCAAATGAACCATTTACAGCTCCAGTGCTCAGCCAAAGGCATAAGAAACACAACACAGCACATTTGCTAACGTTCAGGCTGCCTCCTTGCCTCCCAGTGACCCTGAGCGTGAAGGCCCCCCATGATGGCACAATGACCTTGCCTGAAGAGCTGCCATGCCCCAGCAGCGTGTCGCTACCCACCTGCCTGGGCATCTTCCCTGGAGAGGGGCTGCTGGTGTGCACGAGTGATCTCACTCGGATGCAGCCACAGAGCGTGCTGCAGTCTCATCATTAGCTTCCTGGTGACATTTAAAGGACATGAAGATGTGGGGCCAGGGCCACGGTTCAGTGGTGGATGTGGTAGAGTTAGGTTAGTTGTTGGACTCAATGATCTTGAAGGTCTTTTCCAACCAGAATGATTCTGTTGGAATTCTTGTAGTTATTCTTGTCTGAAAATTACTTCTTGTTCCTTTGTGGGAAAGCTCTGCTTTTATCTTTGCTTCCACATTATATTTCTCCTGTATCAGACTGCTTAAATACTGACTGTGAAGCTATTTTTAAATTGATTTTTTTGTGAAAGTTAGGAAGAAATTTAGTTTTGTCTTTTTCCCAGAGAAAAGTTCAGAGACAAAGAGCTTCACAGACTCAGAGGGAGCTTATTTGTGCTGTCACAAACATGCACTGATCCCATTCTGGACAGATTACCTGCAGAGCACTTGGTTTCTCTGTCTACTCACAGCATCACATCTTTACTACAAGTGCCAACTACAATAGCATTGATGTTCTTTACTATAGTCTGGATCAGAGCTCTGCAGTCAGCACAGCTCATTCAACATCTCAGGCACAAAAGCGGATCTGACATATACAGTGCCAGAGCACAATGTTGTTTCTCTCTAGTGCATCATCAAAGGCTTTACCCTAACTCCCTGTGTGCCACTACATGTTCTCTCTCCCTTGTGCTCCTGCAGGACAGTGCAGAGCACGTGCCTGGCCACAACTGAAAAATACACAAATGGGAAAAAGTCATCAAAGGCAGAGGAAGTTGGGAAGTATCTGTATCTCCTTTGCTGCATTTGTTTGTGAAACACTGTCTTTTATTTTCATCTGATTCTGTCCAGTAACAAAAGCTCCCAGTGCCGCCCTGCTTTCTACAGGTACAAAGCAGCAGGGCATTGTGTACACATGGAAAACTGGTGCAGTGTTATCAATTAACACAGAAGTTATAGACTTTAAACCAGCTAGAAGGCAGGCTGGGAGCGTGCCATATCACGTCAGAGCAAATGTGCGTGTCCCAGGGTTTTGCCCCTGACAGCAGCTGGTGCCAGATGCTTTACAGAGAAAAGCTAAGACTATAGAGGTTTGACAAAGCAATCTCTGTCCAACACTGGGAGCTGATAGCTGGAGACGGGCTGAATCCATGAACACTATCCTTAGCACTTTTTCCAAATTACTTATATTAATTACAACCTTGCGTATTGTTGATGGATATAACCTTTTAGAAGTCTTGTTCAATTCTTGGCCTCGACGGCTTTCCTGTGTTAATGACTTCCACATTGTAATCACATGTGAGAAAGTATTTCCTCCTTTCATAGAGGTATTCACATAGATGCCTGGCAATATCTTTTCACAGACCAAAGAAATATTTGGAGAAAAACTGGTTTCCAGGCAATATGGAGACAGCTTCAGATAACCTCTAAATTCTGTGTAACAGCATAGGACATAATACAGGTATAAATTCAAGTCTGTGAAATTCACAAGGCCTTCAGACATTACAAATAAAAATTTTATATGAACACGGAAACTTAAAAATTCTTGGCATCCTCTCTCAGTATTTCAAATACTAGAATCATGCTAACATGTCACAAGTTTTAAAACTCTTTCTGTGAAGAATCTGAGAATGATCTAAGAAGCTTTAATTAAATAGAGAGAAAGAAAATAGTCAATCTATATCAATCTATTGCCAAATTGATTTGGGTATAACAGCACAGCTCAGATAACAGCAATGAGCTTTAATCACACATTTTAAGTCAGCAAGCATACACAAAAATACTACACATCATACTGTCTGCAGGTTGATGTTTAAAACCAAATTCAGTATCCCGTTTTCAGAAGGGAATGCCTACATATTAATGTAACATTCATCCGCTTTTCAAGATTATTGTCTAGTTATTTACCAACTAATTCAAATTTCTAGCTGAAAAAGATAGTTTAAATGAACTTTCATTTTTGTGAGATGCAGGTTATAAAGCAGAAGTAGCCTGGATTACATAGCCAAACAAATGCAATATCCTTCACAACTAAAAAATGTTCTCTTTCTTGTGAATAGTATGGCATTGCTCCTCCAATTACAACTTTTGAGTTTCAGTAAGCCAGCTGAAGTGGCTGCAATGTGCCATGAATAAGGATCTTTACTTTTTTGTGGATCTGCTGGGATTACTGGAGAGGGCAATGAGAAGCCTGGCAAACACTGAAAGAACCACCACAGGTCAGGGAGTCATTTCTGGGAGCAGATGTTTGTTCTAATTGCATCTACAGATGGATGCCATACAAGGGAAAGCTGGCATTTAACAGGTACTGTACTCAGATCCATTTTCTTGTTATTAAGGCTACTACTAAAAAAAAAAAGGACTCAGTGAGACAGCAGGGAAAATTATGACATACCCAGGGCACAAGTCCAAATAACCTAGACGGCGTAGGAGCCAAGGCTCCTCCCCAAGGCAGCACAGGGTTACAGCTTCCAGAGCAGAGGCATCTACATCCAAATGGCTGTGAGGAGGGGCAGGGCCTGTTTGGCCAACCTCTATTTGCCAAGGGGCTGCATGAGATTTAGGACTAACCTAATCAGCAAAAACAGTGGGGCTTGGAGCAAGAGATGAGACAGACACTCCTGACATCCCTCTCCCTCAGCTCTTGCTGCCCAAATGTCTCAGGCACTTCTCAACCAGATTTTGGACAACTATTTTTTTTCTGGAGTGATCTAAGGCAAACTGAAAATAACAGAGGCTTACCTAAAAAACACTAACTATAGTAAACTATAACTGCTGTGGAGCTGATTCACAAGTAGATCAGACATTCCTGCACTCAGGGCACCAACATCTCTCAGAGAAGCAGGGGCTGACACAGCTTCAGCAATACAATTTTCATTTGCAGACACATGTCTGTCAGAACCCTAAATCTCATACTATACTACTTTTGTGACTGATATTAAACATGTGTCTGGAAAGAATCAAAGGGCAGCCAATCGTCTTGAATCTGGGAAAACTTAAAAGAGTTTTTCTTACTCAAGTGTCAAAAAATATTAACACAACTTTGTACTGTATGAAGTGGAAAGACTCCAAAACCAGGCAGTGTTCCACGTACCTGCAGTGCCTAGAGAGAGAATGGTTAGCTATAACTTAGATCTATTAAAAAAACCCAACTCCCCTGTAAATTTTTTCCCAACTAGAAGAATACAGCAATTCCTCATGAAGAATGCTAGCAGTAAACTGTCATGCCAAGTTTTCTCTACTGCATCTATTTGGTTCTGACTCAATCCCAGAGAAGATATCAGACAACATCAAAACAGAAGCTTTTAATTGCCCCATAAAATGAAGATGTTTTTATCTCCTTAAAGCCGAACTTTTATGAATATATCCCTGGAAAATGCTACCCCATGAAATCACCAGGCATGAAACTGCAGTACACTACTATTATTATTTTATAACTGTACATGAAATCATCTTGAAAGGCCTACAAGAAAGCACATTTTTGGATTATCATGGCTTTTGTACATCAGAAACAATTCAGAAGACATCTTTAATGAAATGGTCCATCTCGCCTAAACACCCCAAGGAAAGAAAAAAGTTGCTACCCTTTTAGAAAATATAATTTTGAAGCATATCAAATGTTTTCCAGTGGCAAGGTACACAGGCTTGGCTAATAGAGCAGATTCCCCAAAAAGTCCCCCCAAAAAGGCACTTTTACCCCAAAGTAAGAATGCTCACAGCCACATTACTAGAATAGCCATTCTGCTTCAATTTTAATGTTACCTTGTTCCAGCAAGACACATGTATATGCGCGTGGTGCATGTTTGTGTATATATTCGCCAATTCTCCCATCCCAGTTTCTCTATTTTTGACTCAGGAGTAAAGTAAGTCTCCTAATTGTGCCCATTTTGTAAAGCACATGTAAAGTATTAGGAAATGCATTTAAACAATTTGAAATGATTGCTGACATTTCCTTTAGAAAAAGGTGAAAGAATTTGTTCTTACTACAGACTTCTGCAGCAGGACATTTATCAGGAATACAGGGAAGCATGGTCACCGACTGTCACACGTTGCTCAACTACTAGGGCTTCTCATGTGGATGGCCTTTCTACATTCAAATTAGGATACCTTGCTGATATCCTAATACACTGATATAATACCATAAAAGCACATCTTTCAGTGAATGTTGACTGCCTTCAAGAGCTCCAATCCCTTGCCTTATCAGCTCATTCATTCAAACTGGCAACTCAGGAACAGAAACAAAGCTCCAGCTCAGAGGAAACATGGTTATGGGACTTGATGATCCTAACACAACATGAGCATTTTGCATTACTGACTGACCCAAGCTATTAGGAAGCCTTATTTGCTTGTGTGGACTTTGTGGTGCTCACTTATTCATGCCTTGCCATGTAGGAAAGACAAATAAGTGCTTCAAAATGAGCTTCCTAGAGCTTTTAATCACAGCTTCTCCTTCTACTCCTGAGTGACTTCAATTCAGTTGGTAAAATGCAGAGCTGCTCGCACAGTGCTTGTGCTTCTGTTCAACCTCAGTGGTGGAAGGCAAACCTTAACCACCTCCTAGGGATGCCAGCTCATTCTCCTGAAACAATGGTCAGAACACAGGCATTAGGATAATTTAATTTCCTTTCTGATTTGAGTGCCTGGGCGATGGAAGGCTAGCCATTGCACTTTGGAGGCACTCCTGCGATTTGATCTCTCACACTTTTTTCCTTTTCTTTTCTTTTCTACTGGCTTTGCAATAAGCTTCAGTATCACTCTAAGTATCTTTCTCCATCTTACACGTCCTGTTCACCAGCAGGGGAATATTTGAAGTAATACATCTATTTGCATAGCTGTGCCAGACATTTTTCTGTTCCTGTGCTGTGTTTGTAATTGTATCTGTCTTTCAAAAATTCAATTAAGGGATAGTTAAGGAAAATTAATTAAATTAATCCTATGAAAAAGAAGAACAGCACCACACAGATGACATATTACAAGTTCAAAATGGAGCAATGAGAAATAAGCTGCAAAGTACTGGTAAGTCATTTCTGCACCCCTCAAACTACCAAGGAAAGATGCTCTAAAGTTGCTTGTCAAAAAGGATGGGATGTGAAACAGCCACTTCTTTCTAAAAGAGGCAAGAGAGAAGCTAAAAAAAGAGAAAGCAGACACATAAATTGTATGCAAGTGTTGAATCATGGATGTCTTCTTATTCCTAATTAAAAGAATATATTGGCATTTTTCTTGAGGAACAAGGGTGTAAAATACGTCACAATTCTGCAAATGAAGATTAAAAAAGAGTATGTTCTTTGGATGAAGACAGCCAAGAGAGGGTTCAAATAAATAAATAAATCTGCAACATTTCATCAGAGAAATAATTCTGCTGTCCACAGTTTTGTCTTCCAGCATGGATGCAAAAATCCTGAAACACACTATACTGTATATTGATGCAAGTTTTGTATTTGATTCTATTCCAGCACATCCAATATATTTGAGTGGACAAAAAGAGAAGAAAGGAGAAAGATGGATGAAAGACATCCTAATGACCAGGAAGGCAGCCACTATGAAGTATGACTAACTTATTTGCCAATCCAAATAAATCTGTGGATATGCACAGGAATTTTATCCCCATGAATGCTTACTAGTTGCTTCTTACTGTAGCCAAAGCATACATATTCTTGACAATGTAACCTCGTTGTGAATGTTTCTGAAATCTGATTTAAGTAACTTAATTTATCCTGAAAATACAAATCCTTAATTGTATCTTGCCACTGAGGGTGTGTAGGTGTGCAGGTAGGAAGGTCTACTGATCTGTGTGAGTAGGTATTCCCACTATTCTGAGTGAGAATGTAGGAAATGTTTAACTACTTAAAAATAAGTGTATTTCTGTTCTTATTCAAAATCTCCTGCAAAGTCTTTCCCCCTTGTATGCATAAGCTCTCACCTTATAATCTGAATTGATATGGGACTTCCACTGTTTTTCTTTCTCTATCCCAATTGCTATCCCAGTGCAGAATGACGAGTGACAGGCTAAGTTGACAAGGCTGACTACATTGAATCGCTCCCACCATTTCTGGCTTGCTGCACCTCTGGTTCACAGCACATTAGTCAGTGTGTGCTGCAGAGTCCATGCATGCCCCACCTCTACGTTCCAGCACTATAAATTGAACTTGGGGATACAGCCAAACAGCTTAAAACACTCCCTTGATAGACAATGAAGCACTTTGTCTTGCTAGAACAGAAACCTCGGGTAAGCTTGCTCAGGCACCCTGCAGAGAGTAAGCACTGAGAACGGAGCACATGGGCTGAGTTTGCCCCAGCTTGCCTTCCTGAGACTTACAAGATGGCTACTTCAGCAGCGACATTTCCCTTTATGGCAGGGCCTTCCAGAGCATCCAACTGCAGTAATTTAACCTGCCTGTAAAGCAAGGCTGTGTCAAACACAGCCTTTCAGGGAATCTGGACCGCGCCTCTGGCACTCATCCTCTCAAGAGATGAAAATGACTTTATTTTATGGAATCAAATGGAAAATAAAATCACAACACTTCCACACTGATCTTCATACAGTCTATACAAACAAGATGAAATTAATATGGAATATAAATGTGCCAAACAAATTACAGTTGATCATGCTTTTCAGACAAGCATCATTTAGCACTATCTGCCACCTGAACTGTCAGCCAAGCTGGGTGTGTTTCTGCTAAGCTAGAGGACTGTGCCTAGCACAGCATCCATTCACTCCTAACCCCAAGGGACATAAAGGTCTGGAAGGAACACTGTGCTTTGAGCTAATGCTCTTAAAATGCTTCAGAGCAAGAGGAGCTATGAATATTGGGGGTGGGGTGTGAAGGGGGGAATGAAAACCTCAGAAGTGGATATTTCAAGAAAATGAAAATCAAATTACGCATTTAAACACAGTCCATTACAGTTCTGTTGTAAACAATCAATTAACCTTCTTTCAAGTATCATAGGATGTAAGGACTTATTAAATAAATTAATAATATGATACTTTATGCTAGTTCATCAGGTGTTACCAGTAGCACGCTGTGTTCTACCACAGTAACTCTTCTTTTCCCACTTCACTATGAAGCAATATTAAGTTATCAACACCTTTGCTGTTTGAGTTAAAAACAGGATTAAATGAAGTCGTAACTTAACATTACTAAAATTTACTAAAAGTTACTGACAGTAATAACTACAAAAAACCCTCAAACCAACGCAAAACACAATTATAAAGCAACTGGTACTAAATCTAACACTTATTTTACGGCTGTTTTTTTTCTGAACCACTTTGGGTATAAGCAGATAAGTTCATCTGAGCTCTAGCTGCACAGTTGCAGCTTGTTGATTTGCTGTGGGTAACCAGCAATAAATTTATATAATCAAACCCACTGAGGCACTACTGAGATCGTTTTGATCACGATGTAGGAAAACAGCGAACACAAATTTTATAGCTTTCAATAATCCTGTGTGTTTCACAGAGCAGTCATGTGAAACTAATAACTGATGATGAGACTGTTTATTAAGGAAGATCCTTGCCAAAGTGAAGGAAGACCTACTAACTCGGGAAACAATCACAGAGGGAAACCCTAAAAGCATATTACATATTACATCTGAGACATGAAGTAAATGAACTTCATAGCATGAAGTGAAAGCAGAAATATCCATTCAGCAGGCAGAGAGGGTGAGCTGCCTTCTCAGCACCACAGCTAAGATTTCCCAAAACCAGAGGGAAGACCTGTCCCTGACTGTATGTGGGTCTAAGACTGCTGTCCTCCCTCCTTTTTAATTATGCCCCATGTTGACATGGCAAAGCTCAACATAACGTAAAGGTAGCAAAGCACACTAGCAACTAGAGACACCGTATCTTTGGAAGCAAAAGCGAGCTACATATTCAGA
The DNA here is from genome assembly GCA_013400335.1 of Eurystomus gularis. Classification (NCBI taxonomy): domain Eukaryota; kingdom Metazoa; phylum Chordata; class Aves; order Coraciiformes; family Coraciidae; genus Eurystomus; species Eurystomus gularis. The sequence goes on from VZZY01000246.1 coordinate 86,405, forward strand.
TGAACATGCCATTGCAATAAAGGGTATTCATTCAGGCACAGTGCCCTGCTAATGGCCATTGTATCAACTTTGAAATCATAGGTGGTCCTTTTCCCATGCCCATTGTGCCATGTGATGTACTATCACAGATCTCCATGCTGCACTGTGCAACATGTGGTGGGGTCCTCCTACTCCCACTCTATAGCTTTGAAAAGTACTACCATCAATGCTTCTCAAAAGCACTGCAAAGTTAACTTATGAAAAAAGTAACCATAAACACAGAGCTTTGAAGAAGTCTTTGTTTTAGTGGGAAAATTTTGGCCAGCTCCTTTCAAAACACGAATGTGTCTCACACTGAGTTATCATGATGCTATTTTGACATCATTTTTCTTCAATTCTGCATTTCAAAATAAAGTTAAATTATAATGGTGGCTATAATTCTCTTTGCCACATCACATGCTTGCAGCTCTGCTCCATGGGCTGGGAAGTCAAGTAAGAAACAAAACAGAAAACACTGTTCCATTGTCAGATTGGGAGGTTGCTAATAAACAAGTTTCTGAAATCTCCACCTCAAAAACAGATTTTCAAAAGCCTTAAAAGCATTGGGTGAGTGACTAGACTACAAACGCTAATTCAAAATTTGAGTTGGCTTCTGAAGCAACCAAAACATGTCCATCCCCATACAGATTTCCAGGACCACACTCCTTTCCCTGTTCTCCCCACAAAGGCACATATGCCTACCCACTTTCATGTCTAATACCTTGGCCTCCTTCCCGGAGCAGTGTGTGATATCCTCCTTCCTCTCTTTAAAGACATGACACAGAATCCAGCTGCAACTACACTGAGATTTGGCTACAAATACCATGTGCAGTATATCAGTTCCTGGAACTTCCATTTTGACATACAAACTAGTGTCTTATTATTGGTGAATAAATAAAAGATTACACAACAGCAAAAGCAACCCACTTCCCTACAAAATACTGCAAGCTTCAAGTCAACACTGCAAAGTATTTAGTAAAGGAGTCATAAGGAAAGAAAATGGACTGTGATTTTGACAGTAGGACCATTCGCTTTGTCAAACTGTGCATAGTTTTAAGAACTAAAAAATAGAAAGCTCTGTTCCAGTAATAAAAAAAAAAGTTCAACAATGAGAAGATTTTCAAGCTTTGTGACATTCAAATACTCAACTGCCCTTAAAAATAATAGGACTTTTTTAGTTCCTAATTCCTACCCAGCTTTGTAAAACCTCACTCTATACAGTTCATTACTAGGACCAGTTCACCTATAGGTTATCGAATCAAACTTCAGCAGTTTCTACTTTAACTTCATTAGACATTGAGGTTCCATGGAAAACAGTTTATCTGTGAGGAAGCCAGAGAAAATCTTCCTAACTTTCAATGTCAGCGATATCCCCAAACAAGATGCCATAAGATTTGCTTCTTGATTGCGCGATACAATTCCTTTTACTGGCAGCGTTGTCTCCTTCACTGTCATTTCAGCTTATCCCAAGAAAAAAAAAACCATACTTTTCCTGAATCAATTGTCCTATGGCACTCACTTGTAGGTTCAGCAGCAACAGTATGTGCACAGCTGTAAAACATCTGGCATACAGGTGTATAAAACGGCATTTGCTTGCTGTCTGGCTAGTCACCACACATTTTTTGGAAGGATAACAAACAGTTATCATGTACAAAGACAGTACTGTTGTGCTCACTGTTGCAAGTCACATTTATCTTCAACGTTATAATCTCGAGTAAGGTAGAAGAGTAAATGCTATATTCATTTATTAAGAAATAAAACTTCTATGGAAGACAAGCGTGGTCCTTCACTTTGGTGCTGATAACCTAGCTTGGATCCTGGTTTACTTCTGAGGAGGAAGTGGGTGGGGCTGCAAGGCGCACTTTAAATAAATCCTCTTACACGGTCTGAAATGGAATGGGAGCAAATACTTTCATTCACCAGCTTGAACTTACAAGTTAATGCCAGCAACATTACATATATTATTTTTAAATATAGCACCAAAGACAGACTAAACACAAAACTCTACAAAAGAAGTAAGGCTTGTATAAAAGCGAAGTTGACGTATACAAGGCAGCTTACACAGAGCACTGAAGAAAACATAATGCTTTCAGCACAGGATAATTGATATTAGGAAAAATTAGGTAAAAAATTAAATCAGTGTCCCATTTGCCAAAAGCTTTGATTAGGCAAAATTGCTAATTCCAAAGCCATAGTTAAAAGAGTACAAGACAGACCTACAAGGCAAAAATGAGGTTGTAACAATGCCTACCAGAAGCACAGCAGACTTATATGTGTGAGCATAACACAAGAGGTGCAACAGTAGCCATGAAGATTTCACCATGGACTAATAAGCCACAAACACATTCAAACCCCTTCAACAGCTTGCACTGCAACTGCTACCTGCATTCTCCATCACTACCACCACCTGGGTATGCTTTTGCTTACTCACAGGAGAAACATCTTAGATTTCTGCACATGTATTAGCAACAGACATAGGGTGGCTTGTGTTGTAGGTGAATGGAAGCAGCATTTGCTGTATGCCTGTTCATCCCCAGTAACCCAGAAAAGAAACTTCATGGGACACTGGTGGCACTATGATTCTTGCTACCTGGACCAAGTTCTCAAACATCGGTCTAAGGAACAGATTTTCCCATTTACAGCCTATTAAGTATATGTGACTTGGTCCATATGACAAGCCAACATGACAGTTCAGCTTGTAAATTCACTGAAAAACTCTTCTCTTTCTGTTAAGAAAGAGCACACTCTACAGCAATAGAGCACTATACAGGAAATATACAGGAAAATATATACAGGGCAATATACAGGATAACCAACTGTGCCATCCAATGAAATTATCCAGGCAATGCTGAAATGAAGAAACACTGACTGGTCTTTTCCAGTCAGTGACATACACAACAAAATGTTTGCTTTTTCTTTCCATGTTAAGTTTCTTCAGAAGGTTTTATCCCCAAAAGAAAAGGCTCATGATTTTGCATCTCTCAAAAGCCTCCTGTTACTGAAATGAAACTGAATAAGAATAAATGCTGAATGGATAGTCATGAAGACAGCAAACATGAGATAGGGATTATAGAAGGAAGGGCAAGTCTTTAAAGTCTTCCATATGTTTCTAGCATCAAAAGATTGGCAGCATGAGGTGACAGCTGCTTTGGCAGAGACAAAACTTACAATATAAAATGAAATACAGGTAGGTTATTTAAAGAGCAAGTTTTACTGGCACTTGTGGTTTGCTGAAAGTCTAATCCAGTTTCCAAACAGAATTCCTGTTTGGAATTAAAAAGTAATGTCTCTCCTACTGTCAGAAGCTTTAAGGCTCATTTAATTAGTCCTGAAAACAAACGGGTGCAATATTTTCTTTAAGTGATGTTATGCAAACACACACATTTCGGTTTACCTGTTTCTCCAGGCTTCATACCTGTCTATCTTTGCTACTAAGGCAGCTGAAGTCAGTTAGCTGCTGTCTCTCATTTTTATACTCAAACAGCAATTCAACTATATCCATAACTCTTCACAGAGGCTTTGCTCTTCATTGAGCTGTCATTACAGGACCAAACCCTCCAAGCACGTTACTGGCAGCTTTTTGATCCAGAAGTAAATGCTGGGAAGATTTACCAGGAGAAGTGAATTTACTTTACCTCTCTCAAATAGCCTGTATCTAGGGTGGGAATGGTGCCACTCCAAACACTTCAAAACCAGTCAAAAAATAACAAAATCCTTTGTTTTTGCTCAAGAGATAGGAACAATATTCTGAGATACTACATCCATTGCCGAAACAGCAGCTACCTCTACCTTCTGCTCATCCTTAAAGAACAACCTCCAAAAGATAAGCAAAGACCTGAAAAAGAGCTAGTTTTTACTGAATAATGGCAAGGACTCAGAGGTGATATTCCAACCAAAATAGTGAGCTTCATTATGCCCAAATGCACCATCTACACTGCAGCTGTGTTTCATAAACTATTTCAAGAACAGGCTTTGCAGCTGCCTGGCCTGGAGAATGTATTGTGGGGTCAGTACTCAAAATGAAAGCAAAACAAATACTTCAAATGCTATTAAAAATTTCTGCTGGGAAATACAAAGATTTTGCTTTCAATTTTTTTAAAAGCTTGGCAGATTCCTCCAAGGGGTTGCACAAAAGTAGGTAAACTTCGAATTACAAACAATTTAAGGTAGCGTTTTTTGTTTACTGCTATGGGGTTGTTTGATTCTAGTTATCAGGGTTTTTTTTATTATATTATTAAAAATAAGTAAAAAGCAAACAAACAGCTTACAACCTTCCTGTCTTCAAAATTCAAGACCACGTGAATAGCAGGGAGCAGGGAGGGTTAACCCATGTGTATCAACAAAAGCACGTTAGAAACCAGTATTAAAGAATAGGCATTTCATGCAATAATTAACTCTTCACTCCTTGCTTTGCTCTCTTTCCTACCCTATACTTAACTCTCCATTCTGCCCTGGGGCTCCAGGCCCTGTCTCCTCTCTGGAAGGAGAGGACTGCAGCCTTAAGGGGATGGGCTGTCCCTAGGTAAATGTAGACCCAGTATTCACATGGAGTCTGCAGCACTGCCCCGGAGGGACCATTTCTCATCCATGGCCAAGCAGCTGGTCCTGCAGGACTGCAGGAGCTTTGTGTTAGCTCTGTGTAAGCTAACCAAGGATGGTAAATCTTCCTCTGATGCAATAAGCTTGAATTTGTATAGACCTTCAGGTCAGTAGCTTTCTAATATCTTTACATCTATGGCATCTGCCAGTTAACATGTAGGATGCTGAGTGGAAGGGATGTGCTCATCTGGCACTATGCTTAAGGAAATGTTTTTGAATAAATACAACAAGCTTCAACATCTCAAAGGATTTCAAGACTCAGGTTGTACTATCATTCAAACAATGCCCCAGGCAGCACATACCACTGCTACCAGTATGATTTTCATGAAACTCAGGTAATTTCCCAATTCTCTTGCTTGTGACGGACAATTTCCTTCTCTGAGTACAGTTGCTGTACCTCACTTGTGCCTCCTCTGTGACACTTCAGAAAGTTACCAATGAAAAGCGCTGTGTAAGACATGGTGTGTTACTGCAAATATATTATATGATACCCTATCAAATGGGAAGAATGGCATTGCAAATTGATTTTGAATAGTACTTTTGGGAATTGATAAGGATGTCCACAGAGCAGTAAATATCTACTGCCTGCCATCTGGTTTGTTTGCCCACTGACAGCAGATTTTACAGCAATTAATGAACAGCTTCCACAGTACACTTCTGACACACTTTATCTAAGGGTATGTGAAGTAACCTGTGATATGAGTTAAATAAGCTATTCAGAATATGCACACATCCTCCAATCTAGTCTCCTTACTGTATGGTCATTTATGATGTACCTTATTTATATTTCATGAATGCCTCAAGGCATAAATAGGCACACTAAGAAATCAACAACCACTTTTACTATTAGGTAATTGAGTATGCAAATTACGGTAAATATCCACAGTTCTTGGCTATCAGCTGAAGTCATTATTCACAGGAGAATCTTAATCCAAAGGGAATGGATGAGAAAGACTGAAAAAATAGCTAAGTATGTATGTGCTATATGAATGAATACAAAAATTTATTTCAGGAGAGATGTAAGGAAAATGATTATTGATGTCTATTACTGGAGAGGTCAAGCAAAATTATTAAATAGAAGACTCAAAACATTTAAAGTCTAGCAGCTGGAAGAAAAAACGCATTAAGAAGAGCATGGCTTTGAAGACAGGGTAGAAGATACTATGCCATCTACAACAGGATACACAAAATGGTAAATAAGTAAGGCGTCCCTTCACAGCAAGAGAAACAACCAGAAGCTGCAAATCCCAGTGACTCTCAGAAGCCAACAAGATGGAGAGGCAACAGACTACTTGATGTCAGCTGCCAAACGGTATAAAACAGCATACCCAGAATCAACACATGGTGCCAACTAATGAAAGAGGTTATGAGATCCGTCACTGCAAGGAAGCCTGACCAGGTCACCCAAGCACACCTGTCTTGATACCTGAATGCTGAAGGCAACCTGCACAGGTGTTTCTTGGTGCTTGGGAGTATGTGTCCAGAGTGACTGGACGCGATTTTTGTCTCCCTTCTTGATTTTGCCTGGAGATTTGTTATGCTGTTGCAATATTATTCTCTATATCTCCAAAAACTGTTTCTTCTCTGAAGGACAGAGGGGAAAACAGTACGGGGAGAAGAAACAAGTGTTGGAAGGAGAATGAATGGTGATCCAAGGGGAAAACATGTCCTGTGCAAACAGAGGTGGTATCAAAACCACTTGTGAAAAAGTAGGCAGCCAGAGCAGAGGAAGGACTAGCTGAACTAACAGACAAACAGCAGAAGATCTCCTCAGCAAAATGCAAAGAACGGAGGGATGTGACTTAAGAAGACAATTGCTAAAATATGGAAATAATGAAGCAGCAGTAATGATATTGCATGGTCTACATAATCAAAACTCTCTGAGGCTTGAGAATATGTAACATCAATCCCAGTAGCCTTAACTCAGGAACAATTCTGCCCTGGTACCTGTGAACTAGGTAGAATTCCCATTTTGAAGACCTCTAAGTCCAAATAGCCAAAGCAAACAAGGAAAGAAATATTAAGATGTTGGAGTTTCTGAGAAATACATGTTTAAAACAGCACTAAGGAACTATGTATTAAGAATTTATCATATACATCTTAAAACCCATTCTCCATCGAATTAGCAATCAATAGATCATTGCATCCAAAGCCAACTAATTTTAAATGTAATTTATCTTCTATTCCATGGAAATTATATAGAGAGAGCTGTTAAAAATGTGCAATGAAGATAACACTATGTCTAAAGACATAGAAAAGGTAGAACATTTGTGTGTTATTTTCTATTTTTTGTTTTTAGGAAATAGTTTTCTTCCATTATTTCTACAGATATTAAAAACCATTTCAGCAGCTAGTTTCCTTTCGAAGTCTAGTCCTCCTACAGTTTCTTTTACAGTTGGGCTCAAGTACTTCACAAGATACATGAAACAGAAAAGGATGGGTCCAAGATGCATTTACATTAAACAAGCACATTCCTCCTCATTTTACCTTTAAACACCAAAAAAGTTAATTAGATCTTGACATTTTTCCATAAAACTACAAAAATACTTTGAGGTTTTACAGGTTTCTGTTGGTTTACAACAGCTCCTGCAACTGTGTTCACCATTTCTAAGAAAACTTCCCTCCTATGGCACCTGCTTCTAATAATTCCTCAGTAGATTTATCTTCTGAAGTTCTCACAGCAGTAAGTTGCATCAGACTTACTTAATACATAGAAGAAAACTAATATGAAGTACATGGCAAGGCTTCCTCATGACTTACATTAGTGATGAACACATTAACTCATCCTTTTAGAAGTGCAGACCTAATCACAACATCAAATGCGAACAGAATCAGACCATATTCCTCTGAATGCCTCGTGGTTTCAACTCACTTTACAAATGAGCATTCCAATTTCAATTTAATATGATCCTGTAGGTAGCTTTACCTCATACAACAGGAGGTAATGCAACAGAACCAACAGGTCACTCACAGCATTGGTCTATACAAGAGAGACCTTTACACTTCAGTTAAAATGGGTTTAGGTGAAAGTTTGAATTTTACAATTAAAGCAAATGTATTTTATGCACTTGTCAACCTTTTCTCCAAATTTACCCTTAATTTATTGACTTTTTTTCTGAATTAACCTTGAGGCTTTATACAAATTGCCTTTTCACTTTCTTTTTGTTGTTTCTTACAAAACTACAGAATAAAGTTTATTGAGAGGCAAAGTACATTTTATCAGAACAATTTTAACGAGTGAAAGCACATTCTGTGGAATGGGCTAAATTATGTTTTCCAGGGATCTCATTTAAAAGGAGTCTAATACTGCAGACTGCCATAGTTTCTAGAGTTTATGCCTGAAGTTAATAGAGAGTCAGCAACACCAGCCCAAAAACAGTAACACAAGATGGAAGAAGAGCTAGGGCTGGGAGCTGAAGATCAAGAAGAGTTCAGTGCTTTTTGAGATTGGATTTAGGATGTAAGAGCTGCTTATTGCTCAAGCAAGGAGCACTAAAAACACACCTTTCACTCAGTACATTCCCTGGCTCACTCCGCCCTGGAAGAAGCCAGAAGACCTCTAATCAATATCCCTCCCCAGACTGTCCTTTTTGGCAAGCCTGGAAGAACAAAACATGGTGACACTAATGCGAAAGGATGTAACACTTCATAGTCACACCCACAACCCACAGTGGAATGTGGGTTTGAGACACACAGAGATGGGGCCAGCAAGTCTCCCCTTTACAACTGCGCAGGCACAAGAAAGGAGGTAACTACACACATGCTTTGGGGTATGCATACTCCTGCACTTCTGCACAGGTGCTGCAGGCACATGGAAACACCTACATACTTTGAACAAACTCAGGAAAATCCAATGGCATGCTCATTTTAAAATTTTGACCACACAGAAAAATCCCACATTTGGATGCACATGCCTTTCAGTCCCGGACTGATCCCCATAAGAGCATATATGTGGTTATTGTTTTTTTAATATACAACTTCCTCTTGGCTGGATCCCCAAAGTTGTAAGTTACACATTCTTTTTTTAATATATGCCATAATCTGGTTTTCCATTTTGTTTCCATAAACCATTAAGTTTTACGGTGCCAACAACATAGCTTAATTCTCTCCCTTTAAATAAAATAAAGCCCTTAAATAGCAATTTATTCTCGTGAATATCCTGAGCTGAAACGGAAAACTGTTTCTACTTGATGGACCAGAAAGCATACTCTTGATTTCTGTAACACAATGATGGAAGTTTTCTTCCCTCCACCAGGTTTTCTGCTTCCCAGACTGGAACATTCCATCTTTTATGTCAAATGTATCAAAATAAAAACTGCCTCCAGCTGCCAAAACAGCTCCAAGGAGGAAAAAAAAAAAAAAAAAGAAGAAAAAAAAAGGAGGAAAAAGAAAGAAAGGGAAGAAAAAGGGGGGGTGGGGGGTGGGGTGGCAGGCGTGGGAAAGGAGGAGGAAAGAAAAAGGAGGGGAAAAAAGAAGGAGAAGAAAGGTTAGGCTTTTGACTGCTGTCATGGAGAGCTGATGGTCATCTATGGAATTATATCAATTTGTTGCAACAAAGTGTAGTAAAATTGAATATAACTAAGACAAATGATGCATGGTTTATTGCAATGGGCAAAAAATGCATCCAGTTAGAGAGAAATTTTCCATGAACACCTGATGATCCAACTAAATGCATCCTTGGTTCAACTAATTCATTCTCACAATTTACATTTTCTGTTCTTAAAAGCAAACTCTTCTTACATCAAGTGATGACTTCTCCATTCACTGCACTCCACCTCCAGTAATAACATCATGAATTGAGTCAAAATGTATAAACTGATGGGTGGAAAACTTTTCAACATAAATACACAGAAATTCTTAAAATACTTTCAACAAGAGATACCACTCAAAATGTTGGTCAATGGCAAAGCTGAGGAGGAACTGAACTGTACAGCACATACATTTCCTCTGGATACTGATGTAGTGCATACAAGAACCTGAATCCTCCGTGGTAGGGCTGGATTTACGTGGGCAGTTACAAAATAGCAAAAAGATAGGAGAGCAGAAGCACTATGAAAGCACTGCTTTCAAACAGGCACACATCCTGCATGGTAGTAGCACTCTTGGAAACCAGAAATGGGATCTGGGCCAAAAGCACGAGTGGGATGGTGAGAAAAATCGGCAGGACAGCCTTCTGAACAAGCACTGGCTGAATGAAGCCTGGAGATGCTCACAAGGGAACTCCTCTGTGACCAGAGAAATGGGGCATTCATAGTCTTCTAATATGAACAGTACTGCATGTAAGATATCCAGTTCCACCAGTGGTTTTTTTTCCAGCATAACAACCAGACCCTTGCATTTTGGCTTATTTCATAGATCAAAGAGAGGTAAAAGTCACAGCTTTTGTTGTAGGGCTCTCTTGACAAACTCCCAGATGAGCATTTCATTCTGAGCACTGGCAGTTTTTGACAGCAGTGCAAATGCAGTAACCTCTGAGCAGCAAAAGGCAAGTGTTGCAAATGGAATTCAGGAAAAAGAACTTAGTCATACCACTCTATGTGACGTTTACTACTACTTTTTTTGCACTTTGGGGGTGCATTTGCCTCATTGTGATATGTAGAGTATTGCCTAAAAGAAAAAAAGCACAATATAAGATTTTCTTACACCATGTTATCAGTATTTCTCAAAAATTCTGATAAATAAACCCCACAGATCCAACACACTGTACTTCTGCGAAGCACCTTTTAGGTTACAGTTTGATTAAAACAGCCTCAGTGATGTCACCAAGGACACTTCTCCCTCAGTACTCTTGCTCTTCACAGCAGACTGAAAATAAGGCGCCAAGTGTCAACTTTAAGTGGTGTTGAATTTCATGTGGTTTTGTGGAAAAGATAAACAAAGAGTGAAATGAGGTCAGGAGATTTATTTTCACTTATCTAAGAGATGATTAAAAAAAGACTAGAAAGAGTGCAACAGGTTTCTACACGTAACAAACTGTCACAGTTCTTCTAGCCTCAGTCTACTGATTGGTTTTATTAAGTGAACAAGTAACAAAACCAGATTGTCTCTGCGCAAGAGTTTACCGATGATTTACTAAAAGGTAAACACATTATCCACATTCCTCTGTTGCTTTCATCCATGGTATGCTTATTTGATTGAACACTGAAACCAGAAAGCTACGTCAAAACACACCTCATACTCGGTATTGCAGGGTGTTAGCCTGCTAGGTGGCTTACTACATAAAAAAGGGTTTCCACCTCTGTTAAGAGGCGTTGCTAGATACATTCCCTTCACATGCATCAATGAAGCTTTCTCATCAACACATACTCAATGCTCCTTCACAGACTGCTTTTGATTATAAAATCGGAATTTAAGGAGAATCAGAAAAAGATTTTCTGAAGATTGCAAGGGATACAAATGTATTTCTGTGACTATTGCAAGCCTCCACACATTTAATAATTGATGTGTTGGTTGCTAAATGAGGATTAAAACTGGGTATCCTTATGTTACTTTGTATAGTTGTAGAAACAAGAACCATTTGGTTTGGACCTAATCATCTTTTAAAATTGCTGATACAGAGTGGTCTCCAACTAAAAAATGTTAAGTAAAGGCCTTTAAAAGCAACATAAAAAAATAGCCCCTCATGAATTTAGGGCAGCTGTGCAGAAAAGGAAACATGACCTGATTACCTAACTCTCACTAATTTTCCTGAAAGCATGTACTCTAAGGTTAAGTTTAGACTCAAAGTCTTCAGAGTATAGCTAAGCTTTAAGTAGGACAGCACATGTAGATCTTTAGCTTTTTAAAAATACTTTCTTTCCAATTGCAACATTCCTGTATAGGATTGAACAGCTCATACTGAAGTTCTTCATGTCACTACCTTTTCTTATTAAGCCCAAGCCCAGCTCTTTATGTTGCCTAAAGAAATATGGTTATTAAAGAAAGACGCTGTGGTCGAGCACTCTAGCTTAAAATACCATGCAATTATAGAATTTTATCTTCAGAAAATCCTGAGTCCCTGGAGAGAAACTGTTTGGCCTACAACTAGCTCCAAACTTTGACATGTTATTAAAAAAACATTATTAAAAATGTGAAACCAGTTAAAGAGGATGTTCCATTTATATTAGGCATTTTTATATGACTTCAAGCAGAAGCTGAATGTCCAGCGGCCAGGCACTAACCTGTAAAGTATCCAGCATTGGTATAGCTAGCATGGGATTATCAGCCACTGGACTGTTACAGAGTTACAAGTTTAGAATGTTTCTAACAAGCCAAACTTTGCTATGAAAGTGAACACCCACAGGTCTTGTGCCACATCTCACTCAGATTTCTCCTAGCTGTCCCAGACTGCACCACTACCAGTGCATTTCATTGGGAACACCCAAATGAAAGGGTGGGTCTTACACACAGCCATGCATGTGGCAAACCAATGATTTCAGCACTGCATCAGACACAGACTTTTACAGAGCCACCACCACCAAGCCCATCTGCACACAGCTGCTGGTACTTCAGTTTGGGAATATCTAACATGTACCTTCCAAACTTAGGAAAAATAGGCAGACTGTGGCTTGGGCTCCGCATCAGCTTAAGCTTTTCCATGCTGAGGTGATTGTAGCTGCTGTTGAGTTCTGGAAGTGATATAATGTTAACATAATTTTCCTCTGTGACAAAAATATACCATAAGGCAGCTGCTGCATCATAGTCAGCACTCAAGAAGTTTCACTGGTGTTGGTAAGATACCTCATAGAGATATATTTTTGCATGAAATTGCAGTAATGAAATGGTGAGGAGAGATAAAGTTATTTCTTGCCTTACCTGTCCAACAGTTAGTTCAGACCTGATCATATCTATTCTTCACAGGCCTATGGAAAGGCCTGTTCTTAGGAGTCCAGCTCCAGGCCAAGAAATAATGTTCCTGGATTTTACAACGTACAAGAGAAGCAAGCGTTAAACAGAATTTTCCCAAAGCTGTGTGGAATAGGCGTTAAACTGGAGAGGTTTAATCTTGATGTAAAACTGAATACACTCCTATCCCAAAATGCATGAGGAGAAAGTGGTAGGGAGAAAAGATGAGTCAAGCTGGCAGACATATCCACCATGAAGAAATAGGTGTGAGATGAAAGTAACTGTTCTGGACCAACTGACAGGGTGTCTGTCCATAATAGGGTTTTAGTCTCAGACACAGGGAACACTGTCAACTACTGCAACATCATTTCTGCTCAGGGACAGAATTTCCTCAAGCATGCAAGGATACAGATGTTACTCTTTCTTTCCTTCTATTAAAAAAAAAAATAGAACAAAATAATCTTTTGACAAGCGATGTCCAACAGTGTGCAGGAAGAGCACACGGGGGAAAACAGATAGAATCATAGAATTGTTTAAGTTGGAAAAGACTTTAAAAATCATCAAGTCCAACCATTAACCTAGCACTGCCAAGTCCAGCACTAAAACATGTCCCTAAGTGCCACATCCACACATCTTTTAAATACCTCCAGGGATAATGATTCAACTGCTTCCCTAGGTGGACTGTTCCAGTGCCTGACAACCCTTTCGGTGCAGAAATTTTTCCTAATGTGCAATCTAAACCTCCCCAGTGCAACTTGAGGCTGTTTGCTCTTGTCCCATCACTTGTTACTTGGGAGAAAAGACCAACACTCCCAGTTTCCTCAGCTGTTCCTCGTAAGACTTGTGCTCTAGACCCTCCACCAGTTTTGTTGCCCTTCTTTGGACATGCTCCAGCACCTCAATGTCCTTCTTGGAGTGAGAGGCTCAAAAACGAACACAGTACTGAAGATGCAGCACCACCTGTGCCGAGTACAGGAGGATGATCATTTCCCTAGTCCTGCCGGCCACACGACTTCTGATACAAGCCAGGATTCTGCCTGCCTTCTTAGCCACCTGGGCACATGGCTGGCTCATATTCAGCCAGCTGTCGATCAACACTCCCAGTTCCTTTTCTACCAGGCAGCTTTCCAGTTACTCTTCCTCAAGACTGTAGCGCTGCATAGGGTAAATAACTACAGTCACAGGGCAGTGTCAAGTAGCCACTCCAAGTACCAAAAATGCTGTATCTGTAGAAGCCTGCGGTTCACTGTTGTACCATGCTGACAGTGCTTTTTTTAGTGGATTTCTCTGCCTGGGAGACTCCCCTTGATCTACAGGCTTCTAACCCAGTATCAAGGTGGTTTTATGCAACACTTTCCTCAGTTATGGTCAAAGGGTAACGCTCTGTTCATGAAATTTCAGTTTCAGAAGTGAAGAAAGATAGGCCATTTCAAAGCTTTTCAAAGGCAAAATATAGCATGCCAGCATTTGCACCTTTTTTTTTTTTTTTTCAAATAAGGACACATAAGGAATATCTCAAGAAATACTTCAGGATTTTTGGGTGGGTAGGTGGGTGGAGTAGAGGAGTAGCAGAGTAACTTTATCTTTTAGTGTTATCCACAGAATGTGGGCCAGCCTGTTCTGATGGAAATACCCCAAGATGATTCTTTACATTCTTAGACATAAACATCTCGTGATTTTGTAGGCCAGGAAATGGTGAATTTTATTCATGGTCCTGCCATGATTTGTCAGGGAGGATCTTACTGTTTGCATCTCTTGATTCCTCATTTTAAAAAATGTGTCAAAATTTTCCTTGTTTAGCAAACTACTAATACAAAGTGATATTATGTAAATGTTGAGTATTATAATTTCTATAAAGCCCATGTCACAATAGAATGAATTAGAGGAGCTCAGTTTCTAATTTCTCAATAAATGCTATTTTGTGAAGTAAGTGCAGCATACATTTATTTAATGCCCTTCCTTCCATATATAAGCTATTCATTAACTAATAATAGATGTATATTTTACTGTGTAAAAGTATAACCTATTTTTAACCTCACATTTTCATGCAAAGTTTATAGAGAAAATACTTTAAAACAGGAAATCTGAGTCCACTTCCTGTTTTAACAAGGATAATCCCTTGACCAGTAGGCACAAATACTCATTCCTCTTTAATGTTAATTAGCACACTATTCACCCTATATTTCACAATTTAATGAAAGCAAGCAAGTTGCTGGGAACATTATTAGGTTCAAAATGTCTTTCACCTTATTTATCGGGAATTCAATAAAACTGTTCAGTCACAGACTTGCAGCCTCTGGCTAGGTTCCTGCTATTAGCCTTAAATCAGTTTTAGAGTTGCAATAACAGTAAGTTGCCAAACTCAAACATACAGCTATCTACATCTGCTAGATAGTTTGTCTTACTGGACAGTCTCGAAAAATTTCAGTTATTTGACTCAAACTGTAAAGTTCTTTCCTGCTTACCAAGTGATCAATACTTTTTAAATCTGCAAATCAGCATTTGAAAAATCTATCTGGAAGAATGTTGAAGAGACAATGTTTTTTTATTTAAGTGAGCGTAAGATAGCCTCTCAAAAAACTGCATATATACAGGAGTTTTAAAAAGGTAACTATTGCTTCCCTAGTGAATGGCCGAATCTCTAAATTTCCAATCTGAACCACGAGGTACTTTTTCAGAAACTGTGACCTCTTCAATTGAAGAAGCTTATCAGGCTGAACAAACAAAAATAGGGAGCATGAAACATAATTTAATTTCACCCCTATATGGAGGAAGAGTAGAAAGCTGGAAGTGACACAAGATGGCTGCTGCTACCAAGCTGAACTGGGACAGGCAGCAGAGATACTCACCCTGCTCCAAAGCCATCAGACTGAAGTGACCCCTGGGTCTGGCAGCATCAGCCTCTTCATTCAGCAAGTCATCCAAAATATCTTAAATGGCAGAATACCTGGCTGCCCTCTCTAACGTTGAAGCTTGCTCATCTTCTGTACTGATAATCACAACATGAAACCTTAATACTGCTGTTTCAAGACGTTCCACAAACTGATTTTCAGGTCTGTGCATTTAATCAAAGTCTGAGGCTGATTAATTGAATGAGCTCTTAATCAAACCCATTTACTTACTCTGAACTGGCACAAGTACCAACAGACATGCTAGCCAGCATTGTCAGAGCTACAAGCAAGGATCAGGGTGGGCAGCCATGGAGAAGCTGCCATGGGCTTAAGCCACCTGCTTCCCTCTTTGCCCTGGAGATTGCCTGGCAAGGCATTCACTAACTGCTCAAACTCACACATGCCTACCTTTGCACTGCATCATCCCTATTTCATGTCTGAAGTCATCTGTAAAATCCAACGGCAGTGGTCCAACATTGCTGCTGGCTTCTGTCCAAATTGCACTTCCCACTTTTAACTGATATATCTTTGTTAATAGCAAGGCCCATGCAAATAGGCTAACATACGTCAGCCAAAGAGCCCTTATCTCCATATGGAATATTAGTCTCTTGATTTTTTCCTTTCTTAACTGATGTAGTTATATCCATTCTCGCCTGGGATCACGGACTGTAAATCAGAGACAAGCGAATGAAAGATAGACAATATAACCATGCTCATGGTTAGGTCTTACTGGAACAGACAACAAGGATCTTAATGACTCCCAGACGCACTGAAGGCCTTGAGCAAACTATGTTTTCACAGAGGTGCCCCCTTTGGCTGCAGCTCACTACAGGTGATTCTCATTTTATTTGCCTTCACTAACCACATTTGCAAGCCTAAAACAGCTGCACTGAGTTCATTACATCCAACTTCACAGGGCTGATGAGGGCAGGACATTAACAACCACACTGAAGAAAACTGTTTCAGAGTTTAATGAGTTATCTTTGTTCTAGCATTGCTTAAACTTGTCCACACAAGCCAGGCACTAACCTTGATCAGTGAATCCATACTGCTTGAGCTGATGTGTCAAGTCAGCTAATCTTAACAGAAAACATGTGCTAAAGCACTTGTGATTTAGACATATCAGTTTCAGAAACTATCTGCAGCAGCTCTGACCTACTATACCTTCCATGGAGATAGTATGGCTGACCCTGTCCTCTGCCCCGTTACAGGCACATCCCACAAGGGATGGGAGGTTGTCAAAATGCATCTTCAGGGTATCACTTAATGACTAAAGTGAAACAGGAAAAGTCACTTTTTGTACTTGTAAATAAGCATCTCTTTTAAGGGACCTATTCAGATAAACTGTTTTAAGTTAACAGTAGTTAACAGTGACACTTTTAAGTCTAAGAGCTTGAATGTAATGTTACTTCTCTACTTTTTTCTTACTTTTTTCTTTTTCTTTGGAAAAGGTGACCAAGGGAACCTGACTGATAAAAGAAATATACCAGGTTCATTTCTGACACTAAAAAGTTAATTTTCAAGTGCTTAGAGCCAAATATAAACGTTTGCATTAAAAAAATTATCTGGCAAGTTTTAAAATATGGTAAGATGGAAAAATAATATGAGGCTCTGAATACAAAGAACCAATTTTACAATAGTCATACTGAAAATGCTTACAATGGCGGTTGTATTGAGAAAAATCTCATCTAAACTTTAAATAGCTTATCAAACCACAGGGTCTATGTTCTTCTGTGATATGTTGTCTAATGGTTTCATCCTGTCTCAAAACAACAAGTCCTCCTCCAACTATTCAGTTTGCTGAAATAACACACATGCATACACAACTTCTTTTTTCCTCTCAATAGAAAACAAAGCAAAACCATTCCCTTACTTCTGGTAACTACAAAAGCTGCCCTTGAGAAATATACGGCTAGGCTGGAGGAAGCTGTATTAAGCTGCAAATTAATCTTGCCAATATGGCCAGCAATGGGACCTGGTCTTTCATTCAGAAAAGGCAATATGTGGTACTATATTATAACATAGTATAAACAAACTGAGCAGTCAAGAGAAAGCGTATGAACTACAGAGAATCTAAGCACCTTGCCTCCATAATCTGTCAAGATACTTCTAAGTGTCAGAGGAGGAAGGCAGGTTGTTTGTTTGGTTTTGGGGTTGTTTCTTTTCTGAGGGTGTAAGAGGCTGTTTTACCATATGTCTGTGTCACAGCTATCGCAGGGAGGTGAAATGGTCTGAAGCAAAGTATATTTACTCTGTATTTCCAGAGTACGCTGCCTTATCCACATCAGTTTAAAATGCTTGAAGTAAATAGCAGATGCTCAGAGCATATGGAACTTTCTGAACTATCATTTAAATACATTCTTTTCTATGAACTCTCCGAAGTTACAGAGATGATAATAAATTTTTCAAGCCAGCTAAACTCTCCTTTTTTTTTCCTCTTCAATTTAAAAAAATCCTTAGTCATCAGCAAGGCATGTTCTGTGCTGCTCTCCTGTAACTACATCCATCACTTGCTCCCATGATCTAAGATCTGGCCAGGAAGAAGTCATGTCATTGTTTCAAATAATGGTATTGGAACATCTTCAAATCTCTTTATCCTTGTGGCTTTTACTTCAGTGTCCTCTTCCAGTTCTCCATCTACATCTTGGATATGTCTTCAAATCATTTCACAGGTATCTCCTCCACTGGTGTGACTCTCAATTTAACTTCGTTTCTAGCCAACCTCATCTTTTCAATCCTCTCTTCAATCTTCTATTCCCACGTTATCTCCACAAATCCTTGAATATTAACTGCCTCAGAGTCTACACACCTGGGACATTTCCAAAGGCTGCCACATACCCCTTTTCATTACAATCCACAACTTTTTCCTCATCCCTTCAGCTAATCATTCACTTGGGCCTATTTATGCCTCATCTACAGAGATCCTCTCTGGCCAACCCAATACTGTCACAACCACATCATGCAAGCACAGAGGAACACAGGTGGATTTGCTGTTATTACACTAACCATGTCTCAGCTTCTAGCTTTTAAACGCAATGAACTAAAGCTGACTGACCTCACCTTCACTTCCAGCCGTTGATCTTACCTATGTACCCACCCCCTGCCTCATCGACCCCACCCTGAATAATTCATTAGCCTTCCACCAAGTGTAATGTCACTCAGCATTTCTGTCTGTGCATACCTGGTCACTGTACAGGAACGATGCCCCCTGTGTAATTCAGAAAGTCACTCTCCCTTTTTCACAAGAGGGATTACACCAACCGTAACAAATGCAAACACATACCATCTAACAGAGGAGAGCATGGGCTTTTATTTTCCTGGTTGCATTTCTCAGTTTAGAGCTACACAATTGCTAACCTACATTTCCCATGTGAATTTAACTTCATAGCTTTCCTTTTCTGTTACTTTTCCCACGCTCACTGCAGTTATCTCCAAACTATCCTGCAGAGTCTGTGAGCACCTAGTATTTTTACAACTAGTTGTTTAGGGACTTCTGAGCACTGCTAGGACACAGCAAATGTAACAACAAAGGCAGGTGCTAAATGCCTCATCAACAGCGACATTTTTTTGACTGACAGAGGCCACAATACCTAGCACACTACTACTCCTCTGTAAGCGATATAAAATTGCATTGTAAGCTAAATGCTTTATAAGGCAAATACAAATCTCACCATCATTAACGTTTTTTAAAAATCACCCTATATTACACAGATCATCAGGATGAGTTGGGCAATCCACCAATAATTATGCAGCTGTCCCATAAGAGAGCCTGAAAGAAGTGACAAAATGCCAGTATGGAGACAACTTTGGCCTCAAGCACCACTGGGAAACTGCCATTTCACTTCAGGTGGGCCTGGACTCCAGCTTATCTTCAACAGACACCCTCAAAATTTTTAAGCACTTAACCACTATGAAAGAAGAAATTCATTCAACAGGGAACAATATTTTCCTTCTAAAAGTATTCATAAAAATTTTTACTTTCAGGGTCTTTTCCCCCCTTACAATATTGAGATAATATTTTAGGACAGTCCTGGCTCTTCTCCATGAATTAGGGCTTTATTGCTCCCATAAACCGATTTCAAACCACACTGGTTTGCCCCAAGAGTTCCTTCTCAGAGGATATAGTTTCAGAACTAGTTCCAAAGACTTGATCTGCTTTCTCTATGGGGAGAAAAAGAATATTTCTGTAACAGACCAACTTTCCTTCAGACATGTTGATATTTGAAGGAGGTCAGTTCATTGTGAGAATTTGGGAGCTAGTGTGGTTCCAAAGGCTCCACATATTTTCAAAGGCTCCACATATTGTCTGTAATTTTAACCCATTAAAACAAAAGTGCATGGCTGGAAAAGGATAGTGCATATTTTAAAATCTCAGTGCAATTCAAACAACCTGTATTACTTGCACCAGTGATTTGGTAGCATCACTTCACAAAAGCAAAATACAACAGGTTTTACTTCTACGACCAGTCTGCATTCTTGCTCATCACATGACAGAGAACAATGGAAACGTGGCTGCATGTGAGAAAGCACCAAGCTGCAATGGCTTTTTGCGTGGGGGTGGAGAGAAACACACATACTACAAAAATCTAATAATTCTCCACCCAAGCATTGCTAGTGAATGACCTCACTGGTTTCCTACATATACTCCAGCAGCCTTCCTGCAATCACTCTGTTGAGCCAAGCAATGATGTCAACAGTCCACCTGTGAGTGATGTAGCCCTCTGGGTCATGGTCGCAGAGAACTTGGATAAAAGCTGTGCCAGTGTTAATTAAATGCACCTCTTGTTTCACTGCTGATTTCCTCTGATAAGGCTCAGCTCATTTTTCCTGGAAAGACTTCCATGCTGTAAGGGAACCAGAGCCAACCACAACACCAAACAAATATTGGTTAGAGAATATGAAGACAACACGTTAAATGTTTAGCTTAAAACGAAAAAAAAAATGACTGCCATCAGTGCTGGGGTAAATACAAATCCCATTAATTTACACATGCTTTACAAGGTTAAACTACAAATGGTAGTTACTGCAGATAGTTTATTATCTTTCAGGAGTACTCATCTCTTTTATTTGTAATGCTCTTCCCAACTAAATTTGAGCAGAATTCTAACAATCTCCTTTCTCACTGATATGTTTTGCCAGATTAGAGTGAGAGGAGATTGTCCAGTAAAAAATATGCTTTGAGAATGGAGTCTGACATTTAATCAGCATCAGAATTATCACTATAACTTTAATGAACGTGTTATCCATTAGCATTTATTCTGCCATCAGAAAGGTCCTAGCTGTAAGAAAACTCTAAGCAGCTTAGGTATTAAGGATCTTCTTCCACTAATACAATTAGCCAGCAAGTAACGAAAGTCAAAAATGTATACTGCTTCTTCTTTTTTCCCTATACAAAGAAATCTAATCCACCGTCATGACTGGATGCTTTCACCATATGCTGTCACCCTCTACTCACAGCATCTGACCTCCAGCCACTTTAAGCCTTCAGGGCATGCCCTTTTATGCTTGTTTTGTTCTTGTAGACATTTTAAGATAGCTTTATTAGTAAAGAAGTGTCAAAGGAAGACTCTTAGTTGTGGAATCTGACATCAAACATGTCATCTTGCACTACTTAAAAAGTACCACTAGCCCTAAGACTTAATTGCTGGCAGCAATGCACACAAAAAAATTTGAAGGTGGCGAAACAGAAAAGTGATCTCAAAAGTAGTGGTACAACTCTATTATGGTAGTTTGCTTCCTGATGATCACAACTCTCAATTCTGAAAGGCAGTGAGTTGGACTTCTTGCTACAAAATTTAATTCTAGAGAAAGAATTTTATGGTAAGGATGTTAGGAATACATTCACACTCATTCATTCATTTTGATTTGTAGCAACTGTGATAGTTCCATGGAGAGTTCTGTCCCACATTCCTGAGCATTAGCAATATTTTCCAAACAACCAATGATCAATGTCTGCCTCTTTAGATTTTTAGCTCTTGGGGACCTTGTGTTTATATAGTACCTGGCCCTACAAACTCTCTTGGAATACATAACACTAAGATTATATTGCCTACCCAGCTCCTGATATGGGAAAAGTTCCATGGCTATAGTACCCCTCACCAAAGTCAGTGTAACTAACTTGGATGTATTTTTTACAATCTTCCCCAGTAAGAAATCCCATATATAAAATGTCTTTCATAAGAACCGTATTTTTTTGTTTCTAGGCAGAAACCAAGAATGAGAAGTAATCCTTGAACTTGTTTGGTCTATACTGTTTTATGGACCGTTGCTATGGATTTATGAGGCTGAGCTGCAGCTAGTTTGTGTTGAAGCATGCAGAGTGTGACTCATCCAGAAAGCTCAACCCAAGAACTTTTCACTCTGACATCCTACAGAATAGCTCCCTCACGGATTTGAAGTAGTTGCTGCCCATTCTTCACATTCACTCCTTCTCACAACTTTATGACACACAACTTCCAGTGCAAACCTGAATTCAGGCCATGAAGGAGATACCAGAACTTCTGACCAATTTTATTCCATCACCAGTAACTGGAACTTGATCTGACACAATTTAAATAGACAGCTGTGTTCCACTTCTGGTGGATATGCATAATGTGGCCATGCTGAAGGAAAGCATAACCCCAAGTCCAGTGTGTTAAAGTGACACAGTTTCCTGAGCTCCAGGAACTCTCCTGGTCAGAAAGTACTTCCTTCCTTGTTTCAAACATTTGATTGTTTCAGAGGGAATTCAAAACAATAGATTAGAAACTTTCAACCTTTCCTAAGTGTACTGCTACACAAGGAAATCAGGCCGTACTCTGGGAAGATGAGATAACATTGGGAGAGTACTCTTTCCGGAAATGCAATGGCTTTTGTGTCCCTTCTCTAGCACCGTCCCATGAATTAGCTACATATGAGTAATAATTCATGCTATGAGATGTCAGGTGCTGTTCAACTACTGTTTGGAATAAGATATGCGTGGTTGGCAAAAGGCATGAGCTAATTAGCTTCTCAGCTGTTTAATATAGGCATGTCAGGGAAGAAAATATCAGGAGCTTTCTAATCTGAGTCTGTATTTTTAAGGACAGGTAGGAAGAAGGGATTATAATTGCCTCTTTTTAGCACCTTATTGTTTAAATCTCTAAATAGAAGAAAGAATGTGCTACTGCTACAGTTAGAAATCTATCCCTTCCCACCATAATTTAGTTTTACAGAACCAACAGGGATGTCCACAAGGACTGGGAACAGGCCAGGGTCATCAGCTGAAAAGCAATCATTTGAATGCTTTGTAATGATGGAGGAAAGATTTAACATTTAAATATAATCTTATAACTACAGTTATTTACAAGCTGCAATTTGAATAAGGAAAGGCAACAGACACATAAATTCATTTTTCTGCAGCATTAGTGTCTAAGTATCCTAGACTAACTGAAAAACAACAGAAACAGAACCAAAGGAGAGTAATTCTCTCAGAGTCTGCAGTCAAAAGGTATTATATGATATTACATTTTCCTAATTCTCTTTTCCTATCAATATAGAGCTATATAAAATTGTGAGAATAAAATTATTGGAAAAAACCAAGAACTCACCTGGTTCTACACATCATTTTTAAAGCCATACAGGAAACGCATTTCCCTGTCAAGCTGGGTCAAAGGAAGAGGAGTTATTGAGTTGAATACTCTGCACTCACCGTTCCTACCAAAGGATAGATAAATCCAGCTCCAATACTGGCTCGCACATCACTAATTGGCAAAATGAAACCAGTGGGAACGCCCTTTCTCTCAGGCTGATGGGAGAGGGATAGGTGAGTTTTTGCCATACAAATGGGAAGATTTCCAAATCCCTAACAGAAAAGGGAAAGAAAATAGAAGAAAAATGTTTTTAAGATTACAGTAAAGACAGAACATATTCTCACTTTGTTATCAGTATCTTCTAGAAATCCTAAAATCCATACAGCAATAGTTAACCTCAGTTTCTTAACAGCTAATATTTCAGAAATTGACAGAATACTGTATTTCACATACTATTCTCCCTCAGCTAAGGCCTCTATCTCCAGAGTCTTGGCTGTAGTGATATCCAGTTTCTAGAGTGGGTTCTCGATCTAGAGTTAGGTGCAAACGTTGCCTGTATAACAGCTAGAGTGTGCTACTTTTGCAAAAGGCACACAACGGGTACCACACTGAACAAGAAACCTACACCAACTCAATAAAACTTGAGTACAGCACTTCTCTCTGGGCTCTAATGACCTAGTTAGGTACCTACTTGAGACCAGGATTCATAGCCCAAAAACTCTCTAATGGGGTGAACACAAAGAGCTCATGATGCTTTGCTTTGCTTTTAAACAAGACAACAGCTGTGTGAGATGATGGCATCCACTTCAGAAATGACAGCACAGTAGTTACTCAAAGAAGTGGGAGAAAATCAGGGAAAGGCCCTCCACAGCTGCCCCTACACTATTTGTCACCCGGGTTATTGATTAACCTTGAGCCAGGCACCTTCCACTCTTTCGTTCAATTCCCTGACAAATAGGGATACCATTCACAAGGCCAGGAGGAGAGGTAGCACGGCAGGGAATTGCCTCTGCAGCCCAGTGCTGACAATCCTTTAACGACACTGTGAAAATGTTTCCTAATACTACTAACGTTAAGAGTAAAAAATGGATTAGAGAATCACAGCAGGAAAAGATAAAGACAGGGATTATTTTACTTCAAGTACATGAAGTAAGCTTCTTTTCCATCTAGAAAATCAAATTAATTCTCAGGAGATTTGCATTATAGAGAAGATGGCTATACTTCTCCCTGTCTGACCAGGCTGCTGAAGTATACTCAGGAATTTTTCCATGACACATCGTCCAGAATTTCTATTTCTGACAGAAAGGCTCCAGCCATGTTTATGTGCAGAAATGGTTCAATTACAGAAAACACATTCACTTCTTCATATGGTTTCAAAACTATTCTCAACCTCTATCAAAGGCCACTCCCACATGCTTTAGGAATGCTGATATATTTCACCTTCTAGCATTTATAACCCTTTGAAAATAATACGAACAGAAGGAAACCAAAAGATTTTACAAGTATTGGGAGCTTTGTTATTAACGTGCATAGCTGTGCACAGGTCTTTTTGTGTGTTTGCAAACTCATTTTTTGCAGGTACAAATGAACACTCATATGCTAAAATCAGCCACATAAACTAGCAGCTACTTTTGCAGATGTGCAGTTGTAAAATTTAAATCAGTAACCCAAAATTACCACTCTGCGTAGAAAGTACAGAGTTTCATCAACAATCTCAGAATGATTCCAGACATCATATATGTATCTTATGGGAGAGAGCTTTCAAGGTTAAAACCATTCTGTTCTATCTAACCTAATCTAAACCAATCCATAGTGACCTCCACAGTTTATCACCATGGGTAAGCTCACATCTTCTAGCAAAGCTTGACTAAACACTCTAATCTGAGAACCTTTTACACCCCAAAGTTTCCTAAGACTCTCATCCAGCCGGTACGTGACTGTGTAATTCACTGGTGTTCTTACCTGCTGGGTGTAACGATCAACTTGTGACTGCGCAGTGGGAGACAACTCTATATCCTGAGCTCCATACACCTTCTGAGCAATGATCCTTATTTTTTCAACAATAGGAAGCTGCAGAGACAAGGAAACAATATGAGGATGAACATTCACCAAGAGAGACTATGATCCTGTTTGCTGAGTGAGAAATCTGAATCTCTCATTTAGATTCACCCTTGTTAAACAGGCTAGCTAAAGCATGGAACCAAGTAAAGGGCACTGGTGATGGATATGATATTCAGCTACAGGTACATGAACTGCAACCATGATTTCAGCTGCTCTGTCATTCAGGAGTTGCATAATTTGTGCATTACAAAGTTGACAACATGACCTTCCACTCTTGCCTGAAGTGGGGGGAAGAAAATTATTGCCATGTAGTTTTAAGAAGCAAGAGCTAATGCTGCAGATACAAGGAAGCAAGCATCACTGGGTTAACAAGGAGCACTAGACAAATAAATTTCATTTCACAATAAAGATGACCTATACAATGAGTGGACAAGGCAAGGTAGCAAGCTTCCAGGGAAGGTTCCTCCAAGAAATGAGGAATTGTAGCAGAAAACTCCTGCCCCACCACTGCTCCTTTGATTGTATTTTTCTTAATTCTTACCTCCTATCCTTCCTAACATATGTATTTTGAATTGTAGCATTGATATTGTAAAGCACTTTGGACACTTTAAAAAAATAAAATGAAAGCACTCTCGGATGCACTCTGAAATCACAAGTCACTGAGTTCAAGCCCAGTTATTCAGCTCGATCTAAATGCATGTTCTGCCTTTATGGCTTCTATCTGAAGGCAGATACAGACTTTCACATTCTGGCTCTTAGAAATCCTTTCACAGATTTTCTGCATTTTGTGGTCAGATGAAGCATTCACTTTTTGTGCCATCATTTCTGTTTACGTAAACAACTCTTTCCTTTTACTCTCTCCTTTTGTTTTGAATGATCTTGGAGACAGCAATTATGACCCCTATAACCCATTTTAAACAAGCCAACCTCCTCGATTTCTTTCAATAGGAACAGGACCATGGAAGAAAGATCATACCACCAGTTCAGCTACCTCAGTGCTGACCACAGACAGCCAGAGATGTGTGCAATACTCCAGGGAGCATCAGTAATTTGTTCTCTAGTATATTTAATTAACAGCACATGTGGAAGAAGTGTTGAACAAAATCTAAAGAGATAGCACTCGGGGAAGGAGACTTGGTAATCTCAAGCAATACAAAAAGCACCAGAACACAAAATACAAGTATTTCATTTTATTCCAACAAAGACGATAAATTGGTTTGTGAATAATAAACTCCATCTGGTGCATTTATAGGAAGTTCCACAGTTAATCACATTTTTGCAATGCCTGTCTAGAAGTAATGGTTTTTCCGCACAGATACATTGGTTGAAGGGTTTGTGTCAGACTGATCTTTTTTGTATTTATGATTGAATTTTAGAAAAATTAAAGTTTAAAGTAGTCTGCCTTTACAATAATAAAGAACACAGGTAACAGAGACATCACAAGAAAAGAAGCTCGCCAGACTTTCAAGTAACTTAAATGTAAGACAGTTAAAAGATACTATGGCTTAAACAAAATCCCCCCTCAGATCTGAAATTTCAGACTGAGGTTTAAAGATGTTCCACAAGACACTTCCTGAACACGTTGACTATATGATTACTGCACCTTAATTGGGTGGAATGATGTCCTGTTCCTGACTTCAGACATTTTACAGGAATCCAAGCAGTGCAAAACAATCTAACGAGGATTGTAGAAAACATATTGCAAATATCCCAGCTACAACTCCTGGCAGCATTAAGCTGAATGGAATACTTAGTGACACGGATAGCTGACACAAGATGAAACTTCTCTCAGGTTGATTATTAAATATGTTCATACCCATGGCAGTTTTGAATACAGTGGAAGAAAGACAAAACATTCCTCTTAACCTGTCTTTTGGGTGCTGTTTGCTTGCAGTCAAGGAGTAAAAGTAAAAAAAAAGTTAAAAAAAAGGAGTAAAAAAAAAAGGCAGAAGGAATTCCACTCCTCATTGTCAGTAGGCCAACATCAAAACTAACAGCTTTCTGCTTAAACCTCAGCAAATCCATTGAGAGGGAGATGTTCATTTAGCTTCAACTTGCATTTGTGTCAAAATATTTCAAACTAATTTGACAGCAGCATAATTACTATGCCCTCAGCCCCCTTCCAGCAACCATAGCTGCAGTTTCCGAACAAAATCCAGCAGGGCTCTGGCTAACATCAGAGGAGACTGCTTTAATGACAGTAGCGGCATTCTGCTCCTCCCAGGATGTGCACAACAGTTCGCATGACTGAGTCTGAGCTGGACACTCAAACACTGCATCCCTTTCGATTTATGGTGGGTTGTGGTTTTTTTAAACCAGAATTTTGGATACTTTTCAGGCCAGTAACCACATCTCAAATTTTGCAAATGTAACATCATATGGAAAAGTGATTAGCTGAATTCAAAGGAGCGAAAAAAGTGAGGCATATTGCACAAGTAGCTAAATCATTAAGGGACTTTAAGCTGGATTTTTTCTCCAGCGGATAGTAAGCTCTTCTAAAAAAATCACGTGAGCTACCTATTTGTACCTTAAACACCTTGGTCAAAATCTGCCAGCAGAAACCACAGATTGCAGACACTCAGTAAAAATAAGTAATTTCACATTCTCACTTTTTTTTGTATGAGAATTTTCTACAATGGCCTAGCATTTTCCTGAACCAGTTGTTCATTCTCACTTGCAAACTATGATGCGGCACCCTCAGCTGCACCAATGCAACTATTTGAAGGCCATCATTAAAACTGTCTCAATGAAAGGAAGATGAAAAGTCTCATCCAGATGGTGAGTGCTGATGCACCCTTATGAACAGCAACTTGGTTCCACAGCACCTCTACTATCTTGACAGCTATGGTGACAATGATATTTATAAAATATGCAGAGCATCAAAAGCACGAAAGATTTAGGATCAGCAATAAAAGCTGTTCTCTTCTCATTTGCCTTATGTAAGGCTGCCCAGGGAAGTTGTGGATGCTCCACCACTGGAAGTGTTCAAGGCCAGGCTGGATGGGGCTTTGAGCAACCCAATCTAGTGGAAGGTGTCCCTGCCATGGCATGGGGTTGGAACTAGATGATCTTTAAGGTCCCTTCCAAACCAAACCATTCCATAATTCTGTAAGGCTGTGAATATGTTACATAGCTAAGTACATGTAGGCAGAGAACAGGTGACAGATACACAATAGACAGTATGGATTTAGACAAGAACTGACTTTTACAGATACACAACTACATATTAGTACTAATGCTGAAGAAATTAATATAACTTCAGAGAATTCATTCCAGATTCAGTATTAGCTTCTTGAGTAAATAACAGCATGAAATACTCAATGAAAATTTATACTGAACACGAGAAGGTGCTACAGGACCACAGGGTATAAATATTTGCTGACCATTAACTAGCTTTGATGCTTCTCTCAGAAACAACCAATCTGCCTAGCCTGTCCAGAGACAATATGTATTTCTGAAATCTCACCCATTCAGAGCTACCAAAGCCATATGCTTCTTCTGAGGCAAGCACAAACACACATGCTTGTTGAAGCTGCCAAGCAACCACACCATAAACAGGATTATCTCCTTGGCTAAAGCATAACAAGTGCTACTGCAAAACTGCACAAACTGCTTTCACAAAAACAGTGTTTGTGTAGCTGTACATTTCACTACTTGATAGAGAACAATTAAACCAAGAAATCAGCACTGATAAGGAGGAGATCCTGTCATTCCCAAGACTGGATTGATTATCCAAGATGAAATCACACAAGTGTTGTCACCCAGCCATACTGCTACTTCCAGGCCATCCTCCTTGAAAGACATGATGTTAGTGCAAATTGGTGGTGTTTGTTATACAATCTTTTTTCTTCCAATACTATCAACAACAAGGTTTTTACCAAAATGTAATTTAATAGTGTTTCATTTCTGCTAGCCTTTCCTCACATTTCCTTCACTCTTCATCCCTTCCTTCAGCTGCAAGAGCAGACTGCAGATTGTCATTTTTCCACATGGGGCTTGATGATGAGGATTTGCATGGGCCAGCTTTCCATGAAGCAGACCAGCTTCAAAAGATCCTCCTTCATCCCCCTTTCCTCTGCTGCTCATACTCACCAATGTGCCAGTGCAACTGAGAGGGCAGGACCGCTGTTTGTGCAGTTGCACATACCAGCAAAAGTGGTCCAGGCTAAAACATAACCCAGGGAAAAAGAAAAACAATATTGTAAACCAGATTAGTTCACACATGCAGTTTACCCTAAAAGCAAAGCCAGTATAAAGCAGAGAGACAGAGGTGACTTAAATGCTATCTCTAAAGAAAGAATTGCTCAAACTGTTCAAATCTGATCACTGAAATGTACCAGCAGAAACAGCAAGTTAGGACAGGGACACACAGTTTGGGCTGAGATCACATGAAACGAAACATGCAGATTACTAGGGACCTGGTCTGGGATTGTGCTTGGAATTCCCATCTTTTGCATCCTAATCTGGACACCTGACTTTAAGCTCTCTGCCTACTGGAGAAAAGAGTTCATCTTTTTTACCCACCCATAGCCAATCCCCAAGACTGGCTGCTGAAAACAACCCCTGTTCCTTTCCTCCTTTCTTTCTTCTGCTTTCAAATATTTCCCCTTACTTCCTGAACAAAACAGAGTCCAACAGAAAATGTTTCTGAAAACCCAGAGTCAACAGCAGTAAATCCACAGCCATACTTCATTCCACTAGGCTGCAGCTAAGCCACACTACTATGAGAAGCAGTGGTGTTATCTAGCTTAAATTGAATACCTTAAGTGAGTGCTTGTCAGTGCAGCACTGTCTGAAAGGATCTCTTCACAGTTATACAACATAAATATTTAAAACTACTTTATTCCCTGAGAAAACTTAATATTCTGCTGAAAAACATGCATTTGACCAGAGAATATACATAAGCACTATTCCCTTCTAATCTACACATCTAATACTTCAAGTTCTTTAAACATTCCCTTTAGCCTCACTGCCTATTTTTAATTATGAGATCATCAGTTTAATTATGAGGCCATAACCTCTGGGTTTATTGTTGCTAAGTTGCTTGTGTTTTAATAAAAATTCTTAAAATAGTTTAAAATTCAAGGCAGTGGCACTTAAGAAAAAAAATTAGCCTATGCGTTCACTGAAAGCCGTAATAAAGAATTGCTGGTTGGCTAAGTGAAACAGTATGCAGACATCACTCATTCCTCTTCTTGGGAAGGCTGCCAAATGAAAACATATGACAAGAGTATGGCTGAAGGTGCTGTGTGGGGTGACAGAGTGCAGTGCTAAAACAATAGCTGACTCTGCACATTCGAACTCTTACTTCTAGCTTTTCCCTCGGATAAAATAAAACCACATTTATTGAAGTATCTGTATATTCTGGTTCCAGAAGATCTGTGGATTCCCAAGTCTTCAGCACTCCTCTTCCTTTGTTGGCACAGGACAAGAGTTCGTTTTTTAATTTGTGGAAAAGCATATGCAGTCAAGTTAAACAGTTTGTGAATCAACACCTAAGCCTGTGGCCTTAGAGATTTATTTTCCCTTTCCCCAACTTTGAAACCCCAGCTGTGTCTTAAGAAAATTGCTTCACGCAAAGAATAGGCAAATAATGAAAATAAACATAAAAGTGCAGTGCTGTCAAGAGTCTATATCTACCAAAAAAAAAAAAAAGAGATGGAGTGGAAGAAAGATAGCTTCCAACCCTAGAACAGCCAATTCAGTGAAAGAAGTGTCCTGACTCTACCAAAATCTCTCTGATGGTAGTGGGAGGAGTGGCTGGTACAGCTCTGTGGAATTCCTCTCTAATGTGGCTTCACTGCTAGATGGCTTACTAACAGTAGGGTGGGGGGAACCAGTTTAAAGACTAGCATACCCTGAAGGGCAGCACAGCCTGCATTTCAAGGTGAGAAACGATCTCTATTGTTTATTAGGAAAAGTTTCTAAGAAGCATATATAATGTTATTTACTCTTATTCCAGTAGCGCTTAAGAACCTTCCATTGGGTCCATACATGAATAAATTCTATGCTGTATAAAGAACAACACAGAAGTTATTTGCCTCTTAGGCAAAAGAACAGAGGTATGTTGGGCTGATGTGATGGCAGACATACAATAGATGGCTTTTATGGTTTAGCAGCTTCACAGTATTAGTGGAGGAAACAGAAAATACCCTGACTTCCCACCCCCTTCCTCTTCAATCACACTGGGATAGAAAAGATGACCAGTTTACAAATGAAGAGAAACGCTCTGCCTTAGGTCATTCCCCTGGCGGTCAGCATCCTCAAACCAAGGCCCCAGGAGCCTTTACTGACTCTGTCTTCCTCTTGGAGCCACTCCCCCTCTCCTCGTACATGCACCAAGGAGCCGTCTCCTCCACTGACCAGTCTCTGCCTTCCCTCATTACTGATAGTTCCTTCTTGATATTGGAGATTGTGGCCAGCAGATGGAAAAGAAGGTAATGCATAGAGAACTGCTGCTGCAGAGTCTTCTCTGTTTTGATGCCACCCTTAGACCCCTCAGAGCAACCACTGTCTCTGACAGCTGAAGCTAAGAATGGAGGAAATGAGTCAAGTGGCAGCCCATGCCATACTGCCATAGCAAGAGAGGCAGCCAAAACTGTGGGCTCAGATGCTCCAGATTTGCCCAAGTTATTGTTATGCTCACAGCAGGGGAAGAAAGAATACCAGTGCTGATGCTGATGATTGCTTGAATGCCTCCCTGAGAAGTGCTGCCTTCCAAGAACCAACCTCATTCTCAGTGGATGGTCCCAAGCTGAGAAAGCTCTCCTTTGTTCTGCAGGCTGGCCAGGCAATTCGCTGCACTCAGCCAAATTTGTGCAATCAGCTTCCACAGTACAACCTGGAAGTATTTTCATTTGTCATGATATTACCTAAAGGCAGAGCACTGGCAAAA
This sequence comes from Eurystomus gularis, assembly GCA_013400335.1. Classification (NCBI taxonomy): domain Eukaryota; kingdom Metazoa; phylum Chordata; class Aves; order Coraciiformes; family Coraciidae; genus Eurystomus; species Eurystomus gularis. The sequence continues at coordinate 118,243 of VZZY01000246.1, forward strand.
ATAGGTGTCATCTGACAAACTTGGAAGACTGGAACGACTGCTTCTCCTCCCTTCCTTTTCTGACCTTTACACTCTTCAATTTACTTTTCCAATGCAGCATAAATCAGGTGATTTAAGGCTCTTCAATCATATCTGTCAGGTTATTGTGTCAGACTTTTAAGTGGACAATGCTAACTCACTGACTGGCCAGATATGCTCATCTTGCCTTGTGCCGTATGCCTGTCCTCCTCTCTTCTGTCTCCTGGAGTGTTAGCCCACTGTGCTCCAGCTGCCTTGCAGGAAAGGACAATGCACCTCTTAAAAACCTAATGCCTGCCTTCATTTAGACCAGTGTTTCCTCCCCGAGGTTGAGGATGGCTGCTTTAAGTCAAGGAAGAGTTCACCACTGGAGAAGGGAGGAGACCAGGATAGTGAAAGAAGGCAGGTTACTCGACAGGCATGCATTAGTGGGAAACACAGGTTCCCCCATTCCAGGAAGAGACTCTGAAGCCAGAAAAATTTGGGAACGGGATGTGTATGTTTCCATCCTCTCCTATCCTCCCCCTAGTTATCTAAACTTACTTTTAAAGGGTCAGTCAACCTTATGTTGAGTAATAGCTTTCTGCTGCAACTTAAGGACCCATGCTTTGAGAAAAGTGAACCCAGAAGGGAAGTCAATAGTGATAAGAGAGTTGATATTTTGATATTTTCCATATGTAGCAAGAATATATATTTTAAAAAAAACCCACAACACATACAGAGTTCAGGAGACCTTTAAAACAAACCCATCCTCCAAACACTGAAGAAGTACTCAGTAAGAAACCAACTCAACAGTAAAATAAGAGAAGTTAGTGTGCAGTGGGGGCAAACGCCCATATTAAAACCACACACTATTATTGTATTTATTACAACTACTTACAATATCTTTTAAACTATGCTATAAACTCTGGAGTCTATCATACGAAAACTCATCCTTGCTCCAGAGCTCCCCCGCTGCCTTGTGCAATTCCTACTACTGTAAGCATTTCATGGTACATTTTATCTATTTATGTCCTTTTCTTACACTTCTGACGTGACAACAGTGCTGGTGTTACTTGTCAGAGGTCACTTCTTGTATTTGATCTAAATTACACTGGCACACATATGCACTCCCAAAATCATATATACAGCTATTCTTCACCCTCAAAATATACTTGAAGATTATTCTGCTCTCATTTCAAGCTCTGAAAAATATTCATTCATTTAATACCAAATGTCAAACAAACCCTTGCTGGAATCAAGATGTACTAAAGAAAAAAAAAAAGTACAAGCATCAGGTACTAGGATAAAAACAAAAGCTTGCCTTCTTAGAGAAATAAATAAAGAGAACCGGAAAAGCAATCTAAAAGTGGGGCTACAGAACACTGTGTCACGTAGAGATACCTGAGGAAGTTTAAACAGGCTGAATGAGATGCTTCAAGGAATATAACCACATTAGCACTGTCTTCTAATTAGACTAGCTTGCTGTGATATTCAACAGGACTACTTAACTGAGCCTGAGTCCTGAACTGACACAAATGTGTTGTGCCACTGTTTAAAATTACTCATCAGCACATGCTTGGGTATCAGTGGACAAGATGGTATAAATGCATATACTTGGACTGGATTCAGAAAAAAAATAGCTGGTTCTCAACTTTTTACCAGTATTTGACAGAATTTTGTTCTTCTCACATTATACACATTTGTAAACACCTTTCAGTGAAGTCTTTGTTTTCAGATATACATTTGGCAATTACATAAAGCACTGCAGAGATGCGTGCTGTTTGGAAAAAACCCAAAGAGAGCCCAGCTAACCTGGACTATTCTCTAATTAGATGGCTGACTGTATACTAGTAATATAGTTTGCAGCAAACTAGTAAAAAAAGATCTAAACCAGTTTTATATACAGGGGTTTTGGTTTATGTCAGGGGTCCTCAAACTATGGCCCGTGGGCCGGATACGGCATTCTTTTTCCTGTTTTTTGTGCACTACTACAAATAAAATATGTGCAGTGTGCATAGGAATTGGTTCATTTTTTTCCAAACTATAGTCCGGCCCCCGACAGTGTCTGAGGGACAGTGAACCGGCCCCCTGTTTAAAAAGTTTGAGGACCCCTGGTTTATGTTTTTAAAACTCTTGTTTTATGTTTTTAAAACCCTTGTTGAATGAACCTATTATGGCTACAGTGGTCTGGGCTGTTAGATGCTATTCTAACTACAGACAAGTTTGGAAGCAAATTCTGATGAAGTTTTCCAGAAGAGGAAAACAAGATGCACAGACATCAAAGTACTAAATAGACAAATGGAGTAAAGGGAAGAATAATCTTATAAAGACAGACAGAGAGATGAATGAAGTGGTAGTGGTTTTACGCAGAACACTTCCCCCTTCGACCTTCCAAAGGTGAAAGAAAAGAATTAAAAAAAACAAACCAACCACAGCAAACCCTGTCAAAACTTGAGGCAACCAGGACTTAACAGTATTCAAGTAACTGAACAAATCCACTGGCAATATAAGAGATGGAACTACATCCTTTCACTTACATGCCCTTTAGGCACAATGACAGGCTTACTACCTCTTATCTTTATTTTCTGTCTTTGAATGCTAGAAATCAGTCCTCAAAACTGCTACATTGAAAAAACCTATTACAACCTTAATTAGTATCTAGCAGGCTCATTTGGAAGAGGTGGCTTTCCTTCACATCTGTGTGAACCCAGTGACCAAATGAGCTACCATACTGCACAAGTGACAGCTTTGCTCTTTCACTCTCCTACATCCAACCGCTTCAGTCTCCATCCTTTGCACAGAAAGGATGAAACAGAAGCCTGAACTTTACACTTTGCTGCTTTTATTGGCCTGAATTTACTTTTTTACAGTATTTTAAAATCTTCATATGTTTTTATAAAATCTCTTCAACATATTTTTGAGGCTTAAAGTTCTTGTGTTAAGTTGATGTAAAGATGTGATTCATTCCCTTCGTGCTTAAGATCACACTGCTTACGTAACAGCACAAAAAGATGTGTCTGGAAAAGACATTAAAGTAGAAATCAATCTCATTTTCTTCCTTCATAGAGGCATAGCCCACTTCTGCCAGTCCTTTCTACTTACTCACACAACAAGATTGTAAGCTACACAGAATATAGTAACATCAGAGCTTAAACATGGGACTTGTCAAACGCTAATGTACTCTTTCTGTGACAGAAGCATCCTATGAGGAAACGATTACATGTATTTTTGAAAGATTTCTCTTTTTTTTTCCCCCATTTTATTACACAAACCCGATAAAATGATATCCTTAGTTTCCAGTGCATCTCATTAGAGATAAACTCAGAAAGGCAGATACATTGTCCATTTTGTGGCTCTCAAAATGTTCTGCGGGCAAAATGCCTTGAATAGACGCTGCAGCACTTGTATTCCCAATCTATTTCTATCTATTCCGTGAAAGCAAGGGTTAACACTAATAGGAGTTGGTTACTGACATTTTGGAAAACGGGGAGGTGGAAAGAAAAAAAATGGGTGCAACAGATATGGGGTACAAATCAGAGAGGAGAGAGAGAGAAAAACAACAGTAGGGCATATCTACCTTGGGCTAAACTTTGTTTTGGAGAAAAGAATCAAACAGGAACTTTCAGTCTTTTAAAAGAACAAAGCTGAGTTTCTGCTGTTAAAAATAGCATTCAAACATTTTCTAAAGAAACTTAAGTAGCACTGTCAACTGAGGCCCAGGATCTGAAATTTCACAAGAGCTTCCTTGGTGCCAGAGAAGTCTACTTTGCTGCCCAAATTTTAACCCACCCACAGTTAGACAGTCAGGAAGGTCTTGAGAAATTTGTATAACCTTCTTGGCAATATGTCTTTGTAAATGTTCTGCCTGCTTGGTGGTAGGTCCTTTCAGGGGCCAAAGAAGCCCTTCCTTGCAAACTGTTCCTCTTGACAGCTCATGATGTTGTGATGTTACCTTGCAATTGACTGCAATAACAAAGTCTCCAAGATATGGAAAGAGAGTCACTATCTCTGGCAGACATAGGATTGAAACTTGATCACACTATCCTTTATTAGGTTATCTGACTAAGCAAATCAAACACAAAGCCCAAGCAAAGATCAGAGCAACAATGATAGATGGAGGAACTCTAGTAATACAATCAGTGGGAAAACCTAATCAGTGAAAATTAGAACCCCCTGAATTGCCTATTTCCTAAAATAATCCAAGGGGAAGAATGAGGCCATTGTCCTTGGTGTGAAAAGCACCAAGGTGAGTCAGTGGGGAAACTTTTATGAGAAAACTTTGCATTCGAAAGGGGGTGATTGCCTACAGTAGCCTACAATTATGGGATGTAGGAAGAAGAGCATTTTGGAACAGTGTAAAAGTTATGATGGGATCTCTGAAGGGGATTGTGGGAATATGTAAAGATTGCTAGGGCATATTTAGTGGAAGAAAGAAAGATGGGGAAAAGAAGTAATCAAGGTGGACTGAAGAGGAATAAGTGTGGGAAAAATTACAGGGAAAAGGAAAAGAAGGGGCTGGTTGAGTGTAAAGGTGTCTGGTCAGTAGCTTGTCTGATTGAGCTCCGTGCTTGAGGACCACAATCTGTCCTCTTTTCTCATCAAATCTTCTTTCTGACTTCCTTCTGTGTGGGTGTGCTCTCTGCTCTAGATGTGTATGTGTGAACCCTAGAGAGCAGGAGGAATGGTCTGAGTGCCAGCAGCAGGAGTGAGCTGTGAATCTCGGAGGCTGGTGGACCCTGGTGCCAGCAACTGGAGCAGGGCAGGGGCACTGGGGGCTGCTCCTGGAGAGACTGAGAAGGCCAACAGCAGCAGTGACCCACATATCGTGTGTGCCATGTTGTCCTAGCAGACTCCAGTGCCAGGAGAGAAGGAACAGGACTGGGCCAATCTGTGCCCTTCATGTTCATCTGAGGGCTGTGGGTGTGCAAGTGGGTGCTGCTGAAGGCAGTGTTTTCTCTCTGTGTTGACCTGTCTGCCTAGGCAGACGCATAGTATAAGCGTGCACACGCTACCTCTAACATCCTTCTCATACAGAGAGTGAATGCTTCAGTGAGCCACAACTTGGTGCAATACCCATGACTATAACTATAGTTACAGTGAGACAGTAACTATACTTCATTTTAGCTGATCATCAGGACAAATATGACTGTGAGATCTTTGTGGAGCAGGGTCCCACAATAACTTGTGAGTGTTCCACCTACAGACATACTTTTATGTTAAACAAGAAAGTACCATAAACATCATTCAATGCACTAAGTAACAAGTATTACCAGCAAGTATCCTGTGCCTCTGATTAGACAAGCCACAGATTGTTTGTTCTCTCTGGCTCTTATGATTTCAAGCCAAGTCAAACCCCTTTCCAAGTATGTTAGATAGCTTTGCTGCAATGTTCTTCCTGTTTTAAATCCAACACTGGTGACACATGCATTCATTAAAATAAAATAAAAAAACCTTACCTCCAAACTGTAGAGATATTTGAAACTGTTTTTCTGATTGGCTGCCTTTTCCACAGCTTGAGCTAATTTTACTGCTCCTCTACCACCAGCCGACCAGTGATTGCAGGGTACAGCATCAAACGCTCCAGATTGCTTTGCAATCTTACACACCAGATCAACCTCAGCAGGAGAGTCAGTTCTGCCAAATAAACAGTTCTGTCTCATCATTTTGTTTAATTAGTTCTCTTTTATAACCTTATATATTTAGCCTTATTATACCATCAGCAATTATAAAGCAAGTCTATATAGAAATAGTGTCATTTATATACAATGTATGTATTTACATGTTTCAAGAACACTTTTTGTAATTGTTATAGCTAATTAACATGGAAGATTAATAGTTCCATAAGAGTATATACTTTTTTGGTGGGTTTAAAACCTTAAGAACAGGATAAGGATTTAAAGATCTTTATATTCATGATGAAAAAATGGAATTCTTTAATAGCTTCTTCATGCCGGAACTGGTTAATTTAAAAACCAAGAAGAGAATGAAATCTGAACTGTGGATTTACTCACAAGAGTAATGAAAGAACAGACTTACTTGAAGGTGTTTAGAGCAACCACAACAGGAACTCCAAAGAGCTGAGCAATTTGAATCTGTTTCTGTAGATTACAGCAGCCATCAGCTACCAGCTGGAGGTTCTGTGCAATTAAATAAAAATTAATGGAAATGGTAAGATACGTCAGATCTTCTCCAGCCAAAGAACTTTCCATAAATTAAACTGAACATAAACAGTGCTGATCACTACAAATGCACTCAAGTAAAATGCTGCCAAAGAAAAATATTTTGGCACTTATCTTATTAATTCTTATTTCAATTAATAAGCAACAGGCATATTTAAGTAACTAAGCAGTGTCCAAAATTTGTATGTGAACGCATTGCTCTCTTCTGGGCCACAAGAGCTGATGACTAGCTGCCTGTTGTAGTTGTGAAAGGGCCGCTAGACTCTTGTTGGCAAAGTTTATAAACAAACTACAGTAGTGAGGTGGGGTTTGACATGCTGTTGTCTTCGATGCGTAGTCTAATCTATATACACACATATATCCCAGATAAAAGCACATTACTAGATTTCCTTATTTACTCTTTTACCTCACACTTGGTAGGCCTTGTCTTAATTGCAACACACATAGCCATAGCCTGACAAAACCAAAAGATCAGAATTTGTTTACAGTGAAGAGACAAAGAAAACAAACCTGTATAAGCCATTCATGTTTGAAGAGTGACCTCCAATACCACACATGAAGCACAAACATATTACACCTGTTGTTTAATTAACAGGTTAAGTTATCATTAATTTAAAGGTGTGTCTTTGACCCCTGCACCACTTTGCTCTTGTATTTCCATAAATGCCTGTATGATGGACTGGAATGAAGAACTGATCAGTCTGAAAACTTAGCGGTTCTGGGAAAACTACTGAAAAAAAGTTATTTTTCAGCTAGCTAAGTTCCTCAGCACAATCCAGCATGCAGTCACACACATAGCACACACAAGAGGGATAACACCAAGTGCCTCGGGGAAGATGAGATGGCTTTACTTGTTGGCAATGCCTGTTAAAGTTTTCACTGAATGTCAGCATTAGAGCAAGCTACTGTCCAACCTGAGGCTGCACACTATCCAGCCACAGGAAGGAGAAGTTCTGATTCTCCACACACATTATTTTGTCTCTTTAAACAAAAACTTCTCCTGAAGTTTTACAACAGTTCCTCTTACCTCTTCTGTGTATTCTTTCTTCAAGGGGGCACCAGCAGTTACCTGGAATAATAATCAAAGTCATCACAGACTGATACTTGTCATGATACTAAATGATCAGAAATGCACTTTTGCTTACTTTCTACACTGCTAGTGTACTGACACTAGTCAGTGCATACACTGCTCACAATATCATAGCATCATAGCTTGACTGCAGCTTCTCTTTTATCCCAAGTTACACTGGTATGGAACAGGTACCAATGAGTTACACTGGTACGATGGAGAACAGCAACACGTTCTGTTACATTTGCTACACAGGTAGCGACCCAGCAACTATTTGTAAAAAATTTATTAGAGAGGAGGTAATTGGACCTCATTCTACATGCTTAACAACTCACCAGCAGTGCAAAGACAATGGACAGCAAGCTCTGACAGCTGGCTACAGGAATAACACTAACAGATGACTAGAAGAGGAACATCATCTTTGGATGTCCTGTAATTACTGCCCTTGGCAAGGGACTGCACACAAGTAATTTACTTTACTGGAAAGCAGAAGGGTATGCAGATAAAGAGTATCACCAGGGTACTATACTGAGTCTCCAAGGATCACATACATTGATCCCAGGCACCGGACTTAGTTGCTTTTGTCTCAAGCATTGGTCTTGGCCCATTTTATAGTTAACCTCTCAGTAGAAGTATCTGGCACTCTACATGCCTCTATGATGTATTATGTAAACAAATGAAAGCGTTATACTTCTAAAGAGACAAATTAGACAGAAATAGAGACAGTTATTAAGGCATATTTAAGTCCCGTTTTTGCTAGATTGAATGATAACACACATGGCAACATACCAGTCTTCATAGGCATGGAGGAATTAATTAAAAATAAAGAAAACTTGAATTAGAATTGGACTAAAATGATAGAAAGTTATATAATTATGTCAACCTGAAAGACTGAAAAAAGACAGCTCAGCTTCAGCTTTAAGAGATGATTAGCTGTAAGGGAGACCATGCATTCCAGAATTTTGTGGCTGTGGAAACAGCTCTGGTATTTTCACCCAGTGAGCCGGTTTCCCTGGCAGCATGCAAGAGAGTGCACGCTGCTGGGCAGACGAAAGTGTTTCTAGGAGGTAAGTGTCTGCTTGGCTAGCAGAGTCTGATCTGATTGTGTGACTGAGAAGTACTTCTACAATCAGTAACTTGTACAAGTCTCTTCATGGCTTAAATAGCAAAAAATGATACACTGGTGAATTCTGGTACACTGGGAAAACACTTGCAAAATTTTATCAGTTACCTCAGCATCCCAGAGGGAATTAACCTGAGCAGATTAAAAAGACAGAATGGGTTGCCATTATGCAGTGAAAGAAATCTCAAAACTTTCACTAATAATTTCCCTACTTTCACTCACATACTGCAACCCAAACTCTTCTCATTCTTCCCCAGCTGCCGACTTTCCCAGCCTGTGACTACTTCAGTGCATTTACAAACACTATTTCACACGGCAGGGAAAAGAATATATATACACATTATAACATTTTTTTCCACACAAACAAACTTCCCTTCCTTAGCAACATTTAGTACTTCTTCAGAGCTCTTTCATCCCTCTTTTTTCATTTGTGTCTTTCCATTCCTGCATTACCTTTGGAAGTAACATCTATATAATGAGGTAACTCAGGAGGGATAACTAAATACTGCCCCGTAGGCTACCCCCAATATTTCTTAAACGAAGGTATTTTACTTATTTCAAATATTAACAACAATTTTATATTCCAAGAAAGGTGCAAAAACTTACATTTGGCCCACCTCCATGCATCTTCAAAGCCCTCACTGTAGCAACAAGTACAACCACACTGGGAACCAAGCCAGAGGCTCTGCATTTGATGTTGAAGAATTTCTCCATCCCAATGTCAGCACCAAAGCCAGCTTCGGTTACTGTTAAACATAAAAAACCCAAAACCAAACCACACATAAAACATGCTTTTGGTTAAACACTGAGGGATATTTCAACATTAGCATGCAGTGCACTTAAATATACACCAGTACTCAGTTTTGAATTAACTTTCAAATACAGGTCTATTTACATTACTGAGTCTGATTGAAAAAACTATTCCCAACTCAGAAATAAATTTTCTTATTCTTGGTATGCACAATATGTCATCAAAAGTAGTCACATAGTGGGAAAAAACCCCAAGCATTCCAAGTTAGTTTGAATCAAAGTCTTTTAAAAACGTCTAGTCCTCTTAAATAGCTGTTTCTGTGTAATTATACTTTTTTAAAATGTTTGCAGATTTTACAGATATAAGACTTCTCTACATTATTCCTAATCCCTTGATTTCACTAAAGATATGTTTTCATCACAACTGATGGACCTAAATTCTCTTAGGTTTGCAGAACTCCTGGTCATCTCTTGCTTTTGTGAAGAGGATGTTTAATTATAAACATAAACCAGCAGTTACAGTCATGTCTCAGTGTTGAAAATACTATTAAACAGTGAATTATGTAATGGGATTTTGCACCAAAGAAGTCAGATATTAATGCACCATGACTCAGGAGAAAAACCTGTGCAGAATTAGGATACACTTGGCAAAGTATTTTTAGCAGAGCTACAAATAAAAGAGAGGATAATCTGTATTAAATGATGTCAGTCTCTTCAGAGCTGATTTGCTCTGATTTGTCAAATATCAGTTACTTCAAATACCTCATTTAAAATCCAAATAATTTCTTTTTATTAGACAAACACAAGCACACAGCAATTAAAAAATTCAAGGGATTAAATCTTCTGTTGGTAGAAAATTTGCTGATGTAAATATTTCCCACCAGAACACACTGAAGAGTTGGGTTCAATGTGTGCCTCTGGAAGATATGAAGGGACTTTCAGCCAGACAAATTAGAGTGGGAAAATAGCTTCCTTCAGAGGCTTCTGGACCTGACTCCAAGCAGGGCTGGTAATGTGTGCTCATAACCCCAATCAGCTTGCAAAAACTAGTAAATTCCCTTTTCTTTCTCTCTGTCTTGCCAGCAGTTTTGACTCTCTGGAGGGGAGGGTACCACAAAGAGTTGACTGAACCTTTTGGGGCTGGAAACTTTCAGCACAGCCAAGGAAGAGGAGGTACAGGTCTGCCCTGCTGCTGTGGAAGAAAATATCTTTCTGCTGGCAACTGCTGCACTTTAGGAATTCACAGCCTTTGTGCATTTGTCTGCACCCTATGAGTCCTCTTCCGCCACTTCTTCATTTGGCACAGGCTGAGACAACTGCCTGCGTGGCTCTGCTCAGAGGGGGGAAATGGCTGCTGGGGCTGAGGGGGGAAGCAAGAGTGTGCAAACAAGGGGGTGGGCATGTGGCAGGGAACAGGGACCTCTTGAAATAGTGATGTGGCAAGTGTCATGATTAACATTCTCCAAAATAATAGTAATAACTATATTATCTTTTTCTGAATAGCTCTGAGAAAAACAGACATACCTAACATGGCAACAAAAAAAAAAAAAAGAGATTTACACAAACACAATAATTCACAAGAACAAAGCTGTTCAAGTCATATTAAAAGCAGAGCCAGGGATCACATGTCTGCTTTCCAGTAACCTCCATTCCTCTTCTCCAGTCTGTTATGTGGCACAGTGTGATTAATGAGAACTCTGAGTCAGAAATATATAACCACAATCAATCTTTAATATAAACAACAGATAAACTACCAAGTACTTGAGAGGGTGGGAAAATAACTTGTCTTTTACAGAGATTGCCAGCGTATACACATAGCAGTCTCCTAACATTTCCAAACAAAGTTTCCAGGGAGTTAATCCTTTTCATGCCAAGCCTTTTCAAGGGTCAGTTTTCCTCAGAGAAAGAAGAATTGCAAGTCTACCTTTCAGTGAGAGAAAAGCAGATATGTCAGCCTTCCAGTAAGCACAGCAACTGCTTATACAGTGCTTCCCAGCTCTTGGGGAGGTTCTAGCCACCCTTCAGGCAGTTTAAGCAGCCAGGGCAAATGCCCTGTTGGTCAACAGCTGGCTGAACACGAGCCAGGCATCCTGGCCTGTATCAGCAATGGGGTGACCAGTAGGAGCAGGGAGGTGACTGTGCCCCTGTACTCGGCACTTGTGAGACCGCACCTTGAGTACTGTGTCCAGCTCTGGGCGCCACAGTACAAGAAGGACATTGAGGTGCTGGAACGGGTGCAGAGAAGGGCAATGAAACTGATGAGGGGTCTGAAGAATATGTCGTATGAGGAGTGCCTGAGGGAACTTTGATTGTTAGTCTGGAGAAGAGGAGGCTGACAGGAGACCTCATTGTTCTCTACAACTACTTAAGAGGAGGTTGTAGTGAGGCTGCTGCTGGTCTCTTCTCCCAGGTAACTAATGATAGGACAAGAGGTAATGGCCCAAGGTTGTGCCACAGGAGGTTGAGATTGGATATCAGGAAGAAGTTCTTTACTGAAAGTGATTAGCCATTGGAACATGCTGCCCAGGGAGGTGGTGGAGTCATCATCCCTGGAGGTGTTCAAAAAATGGGTAGATGTGGTGCTTCGAGACATGGTCTAGGGGTTAGGCGTCTAGGGGTTCGAAGAAGTTTGGACTAGATGATCCTAGAGGTCTTTTCCAACCTGAATTAAGAACAAAAAAAATGCAATACTTTCCTTTGATATGGAGAGCAAAAAGCCAATTTGCTTAAACAACCCAAATCCTATATAGACATCTGAAACGCCAACAGAGCACTGGTGTTCATCAGAGTGAGTGCTACAATATGGAGAATAGGATTTCTTCATTTGAAGCGGACAAAAGGGAGAGGAATGTCGGTGCTCTCTCAGGGTGCGGAAGGAAACAGGATGTAGTAGAAAAGCTGCCTGGATGAAAATTGCAACTCTGTTTTATTTCCTCCAAGGAATAGTGAGAAGACAGAATAATATGCCAAGCTATTATATATTAAAATCTTTGTGCTGAAACACTTAATACAATTACTTTCAGATTGTTTCCTGCTTTCAAAAGGAAGTGTCAATGAAAAACAAATACAGACTATGAATAGGAAGTTTCAAGCTAGTCTACATCTAGACATTATAAGATAAAACAGCCAATCACTTTAAATGTAACAACAGAAATTTAAAGTAATACATGGGTTCATTTATTTCAGTTATCAGTTCTCGTACATGGTTTGTCAACAAAACACAAGTACAGATTACAGGTGAACTGACAAGGATTTTTGTGAACAAACATCTACCTAAGCAGATGTGGTCTGCTGTACCCCAGCTGAAGGAAATTTGATGCAACCACTCCTACCTGCGTACAGAGTCTTTACCCTGCTTCTACACTCCCCTCTCCAGGCAGCCCTTTCATCCTGTCCCCTGCCAAGTGGCCATTTCCCTGCCCTGTGAATCATTGCTACCTGGGCTGCTGTCCTGCAAGCAGATGGGGGGTTTGTAATAGATGTGATGATGCCAGCATGGCTTAACTGCTTGCTTTGATTTCCTGGTCACAAACATAGCAGTTCTAATGAAAGTAAAGAGGTAAATGATTTGCCTTCAGTAAGCGCATAGAAAACATACAAGTATTTGCACTTCCAGCCTGCAAACGCAACCCCACGGCAACATATGCTGACTCATATCAGGGATTTTACAGTCCCAGGCCTTACTTTGCACTCCAGATCCCCTTCTTGCAATGGTATGACCGAACAAAGATCCAGGCCAGTATTAAAAGATAATTTTCCTGCGGTAATGCTCAGAGAGTACAACTCTCCAGACTGTCTCACTGCACGGCTATATAAAGTGCAAAACCTAATTCCACAAATACTCTATTGTTTGATTCTATGCTTCAATTTTATAGCCCAAGTATCATAAAGACTTTTAGCATGAAGATTAAAAATTTAATGTATCAGCAGAGCACTACCATTACATTACTTATAATAGTGGGCCATAGGTCAAATCTAGAAATTCATTTACACATATATATGAGAAGTAAATTGCATCAAAATGCTCCAATAAGTTAAACTAATTTCTTCTCATAAAATACCCATTTGAGAGTGACCCAAGTCACTCTAACACATCAGGGTAACTGGGGAATCTTGTTTCAAAACACCAGTAGTCACAACACACAATTACTACAGGTCTTTATACAGATCATTTACATAACATTTATTTGACTCAGTTCAGCTACCAAAATAACCAGTAAGCCATAGTTTTCGTTCAGAGCATGAACCCAAAATATCCAAATTGGGTACAAAAGGGGAAGGAAAAGCTCATAAACATGGAATTAGGCAATAGCAATGATGAGAAGTCTGTTGGGTGCTGTAAAGTTAGAACAATTGATACTCTTCACTGAAGTCTCTAATCCCACTTCAGGGTTCAGGCAAATGAACAAATCACTGTGATGGTTTTGTTTCTTGTTTATAAGTAGTGTAATATCTTCATGGAATTACTGCCTTGCCATGCACATCTGGGAATATTTTATCACCTATGCACAACAATAGCTTAAATAGACAGTGTTATGGTTTAAGGAGCTAATCAGATTTCATCATCGAGCTTAAGACGAAATGTAGTTTTTCTCTGACTAAAATTATAACTATCATGCTATAGCTGCATAAAGTGGTTCCACATTAGCCTCACATTTATATACTGCTTGAAAGCCTTACAGAAAGCGATGTTTAGAATTTTTTTTTTAACAGATACTTCATCCATAATTGAACTTCATGTAAACTGAGGGCAACTTGTAGTGAAAGTAGCTTTTCCCTAGTCAAATCACTGTCAAAATAAAACATTTGTACAATAAAGGGCCAAGTCAGACGCACACATGAGGCAAGGCTTTAGGACATGAATTGTTAACCTGGATTCTTGAACAATGTAAAAGGAAATGGAAACTCTGAGCTGCAAGCTGCCACTTACTCCCCACACGTAAACATATCTGTTCTGGTGCAGCTGTCTGCTGGTAAACTCAGGAAAAGAAGAGTTCAAAGTCACAGAAGCACATGAACTGTGAACCTGGAGCTGGAGGCATGCTAGCTGTAAAGTACTGATACGTTCTTGTTTAAGTGAGAAATACCAAGGTGCACAACTGCCAAGAAAAACTAGGATGATCAGTGCTTTCTCTAACAGGATATCATATTTTTGTTAGTATAGCTAGGGATGAATAAACCAGATGTTTGTCCATTCTGACTCTGGCAATTTATCTGACGTGAACTTCCATTATTATGACGGATTTTGGAATGTAACAGATACTTATTTTCTTTTTCATTATTTTTTTTTCCTCTCTCCTAACAGAGGGAGTTTTCATGTTCATTTTTCTTCCAACGCATTCTCAGATGGCATGCAACACAGGCACTCGCTGCTACCACCACTGACACAAAGTCCAGCAGAAAACTACACACACATATATTAAGGCCGAATATTTTTCATGCCATGAAGAAAATAGTTTGCATTGGCTATCAAAGTTCTATGTGGTTGTTGTGAGGCCTAGGAGAAAAGGTAATAGGAAAAATATTTGTCACAGTTTAGCAGAACATAGGTAGTTTTCACCCTATACTAGAGAAAAATGCCAGGGCAGTACGTGCTCTGCAGAGGTACAGGCACTGGAGGTTTCTGACTGTTGACCACCGATCCATGCTTCTGACTGAACCAGCAGATATGGCAGTCCTGGCTTCTTAAGTCAAAAGGATCACACTTTAAACAGAAATTAATTGGTTTTCTTCCACAAGATGTCCTGACCAAAATAAACTTTATTCTCAGAGAGCACATGATATAAAGTTATGTTCAATAGTAGATTACTATTCACTTGAGACTCTGTGTGGAAGTCTCTCCAAACACTGACAGAGAGCAGCCCACCTGCACAAGCACCCCCAGAGAGACAATGCCTGATTTCTGCTTCCAGCAGTGTACCCTCCCAGCTGCAATACTTAAGCTCTAGCATGTGAGACCTCTCCTAATATAAATTTCTTTAGAGGAACAAAAAATATCCTGGAAATTTTCAACTTCTTCAGACAAACAAGTATGTCGGCCGAAAACAAAGATTTACATTCAAGTACCATCACACCCCATGAGAATAGCAGTTCATTTCACGCTGCCTTCCTCCAAAGGAGATTTGTCTCCAGCGGCCAAGAGTCTCGTACCTCAGCTGACTATCACTGTCTCCTGGCAGCAAGGGCTACATGGGGAGCTCAGCTCCCAGGAATATACTTCATCTAAGCGCTGATTCCCCTGGGATCCCATAACAACCTATTTCAACTTTTTACTCTGAAACATTTATTTTTCTGTAAAAGATTAATTTTACCATTGAAATGCAGAGCAGCTTTAAATGAGAAACTAAAGGTTACAGTATAACCTCTTGCAGTTACTTTAAATACCAATTGCTGTTAGCTTTCCAAGAGCATCCCATACATTAAACAAACGAATAGGCACAATGACTCATATAGATTATTCCCAGACCACTGACCAAAAAAACTGCAGAAAGTTCAGTTTATTCACTACAAGCCTGGCAGCTGAAGATACTCTTAAATCTTGATTCTCTCACAATTAAGGATACAGTTTCTCTCTGGGTTTTACAGGCCTGCTTATATATGTATGCTGCACATATTGGATCTGAAATTCAGGAGGGGAATCAAACTTAAAACTCCAGGAGCTGACAGGAGTGGCACAGTGTGACAGAAAGCATGCTTTGCACATCTCCCCAGCTCTGCTTGCCTCCCCCTCTTGAAATATACTGAAGTGCAACTGCACCAATTCCTGTCTACAAAGCACCAATTTAGGGCATGGTTTTACGCTGTGGATGAAGCAAATAAACACCCTGCCTTGCTGAAAGGGCAATGCCTGCTCCCTCATACATCTTCCACCTCTCTTCCCTGTTCTCTCCCTCCCTCCCTGCTGCCCAGACTTCCCGCAGGTTTTGGCACTCATCTAAACGGTTAGAATTTGCTAACCAGAAAACAAACAAACAGAAAAACACAGAACAAAAAAAAACCTGTATTTTTTTCCACTGGGTTAGATTTGAATCAACTGAAGTGAGACCAGACAAGTGCCTGAACATGTTCAAACAAGCAGCAAAGGCAAACAAGCAAAAGCAGAGAAAGGAAGGGAGACACATTTAAACAGTGGCAAACCGTTAATTCATCCCTAGCCACCTTGTCAAACCATACTCTGATATTTTAAATGTAAAATTTGACATCTTATCACAGCTCACTAGTAATGAGCTCATAATTTAGATTTATTACTAGAGATAAAAAACTTGAAGATGTCTTACAAACCACAAACAATTCATTCTAATAGAAATAAAGTAAGCTCTATGTGGCTTCATGGGCTATGTGTGCCTCTGAATCCCCCTGCTCAGCCTGCTGGGTTTTACAGTCACTTTCTCTCAACTCCTCAGTCCTATACTCATGTAAAGACCCATAATTCATAGGCTAAGTGTTGTACACTGACATGAATTGTAATGCATAGCTGAATACACTAACAAAGTATACATAGTTCCCCTTTTTCTAATCTCCTTCTGCTACAATATCAACTAGAAAAACTCAAACAAAAGAACTGTGAATTTTAGGTTGCATCCTTTTACTGTTAATAGCACATTTCCTTTGAGGTAACAGAGTATCATTTGCTTGTAAGACAGATGACCACATTTTAAAATGAAGCACAGGAATAAGAAATGGCACAGGAATATGGCAATTATGTTACCTCATTCTTGGCTGTTGGCAAAGAATTATTAGCCTTCTGGTAATTACAAGATTAAAACTTCACCACTTTTTATCTGGAGTCGCATGGAAGGAATAATTAACAGCAGCACCGATAGATCTTCATTTAAGGCCATTCTTCTATTATTCCCTGACTGTATATCAACTTATGCTACCCACAGTATTACTCTAAGTGCTTAAAATGAACTTAATCCCACCTAAACCCTGTTTTTCTTTGTGTATCTCATTACCAGACTTTCACTTACTTTCACTTTTAAAAGATCCAGTTGGTTGAAGATCCTGCTCCAAACACACCTCCCATCAAACTGAAACTGCTCTCTCTTGAGCTCTCAGGTTTTAGCTCCTCCTACTCCCCTTGGAAGAGCTATGGAAAGCAGACTTCAAACATGCTTTGAGAAGTCATGTTACAAGCATCTCAAAAACATGGACTTTGAGAGGCAGGTATAGAGCCTGAAGATCTCTTCCCTGGAAAAGTTCTACCCTTTCATCAAATGGCCATGAAGTAACACCTGCCTTAGCACTACTATTGCATCAGTTCCTGAAAAAGGAAAGAGGGGACAAAAAGGATCTTATTCTTGAGACAGGACACCACCCCAGCATATGCCCTGGAAGATTATATACTTTCTGAAGAGCAGCAGAAATACAATCAGGCAATGAATGATGACACAGGTAGTAAATGCCACATACATAATTTTTTGCAGCCGTGCAAGGTACCCTCAGAGCCCATCACAATACAGAGACAAAATACGTTTAACCAACCACCACCACACGCTGGGCCATAGGTTCATGCACTCCCACATGCCTTCAGATGGGCACGGCTATGAGAGGTGGTGAGGCCAGGAAATCAGCTTGCCAGTCACACGCGCTTCTCCTCGTTCTCATCACAAAACAAAAGCTCCTGTGCATGGAGGCAGGTGCCACACAACAAAGAGACATCACTGAAGCAGGATGATCCATGCTCCTGTCACTTGGTGCAATCACCCGAGGCATGCCAGGCATGGAGTCATCAATCACTGCCATGTAAGCCTACCCCAGAATGCAGGCAACTATTCGCCTTGGGCTGCTGCCGTGTTAAAACTCCCCCAGAGTCTTTACGGAGGCACATATTTTGAGAAGTATTCCCAGCTCTGCTCTTCTAACGTCCTGGAGAGTGCTTGCTTACTATGAGAATGATTTCGTCCATGACTTAGGCACTGCCTTTTCAGTGTATGCATATAGTGAATCTTCCTCCTAGGAGAAGGAACAGGTTGTGGTTTTATTTCATCTCACTTATTCTTTGCTAGGAGCTAAAATGCCTTCCCTTCGTGATTGGCCTGGTAGAGGACACCAACAACACTACTCTTGACAAAATTACGGAGCCATGTTTTAGAAATTCACGGAAAAGTGCATCTCCTTTCACGTATCCCCAGGATGAAGAGTATTCCACTGCACTAGCAGTTTGTCTCAATAAAAAGTGGCCCAAGGAAACATGCAAAGGCTGTAAATTACTCTACAAGACCATCCTGAGAGCTGAAATGGAGACCTCTGTTCTGGTGGAAATTCTACAAAGAGTGCAATACATGTATTAAACTCATACAGGATTTAAGATATCAATACACAGAATGACTTTCCATAGAGAGAGAAACAGATACTAACAGATACTGTTAGTAATATTTTAGGAGATGAGGACAAGTCCCTACAGGCGAGAACATGTACTATAAGCCACAGAAGAGCAGACAAGGGTAAAAGAAGCAGGTATGTAAAGCCCACTGTGCTGCACAGACTTTGTGAAACAGCCACATGCATGGAGAAATGCAGCAGAAGCAACTTTGGACATCATGGAAGCTCTACAGATGTAAGCCCTCCAATACCTTTGGCAGGTAGACAGTAGTTTGGTTGTCACTAGCTATATTTTTAAAATAAACTGTACAAAACCAGTATTTGAAACTCTGCTCAAAGTGCAAGATTAATGGCTTGTGTCAAACTTATTAATATGTGTTTACTGTTTTCCCTATAGTTTTTGGATGAGGAAAAAGGACTCAGCTGGTTAAAATTGCTGTGGAAAATAACAGTGCCTGTTGAACCATATGTGTGTGCATATGTGTAATCTATTTTACAGAAATAATTACAAACTGGGGGGAGTGAAGGTACTAAGGTCACACACCAACAAATCCCATATGGAGAAGGATTTTCCTACATGGATTTGCCAATTAATTAAGAACACAACCAAAACCAAACCAAACCATAATTCTGCTAGTTTACAAGATAAATCCTTTCAACTGCTCATGGCTAAGCCAATTCTTTAATACCTCTTGTGAATTTCTCCACTTAACCACAATTCATGTAATCAAGGCAGCAGAATTGCCATTGCAAAGTGCCCATTACCATTTCTGAAACATCTGTACATTATTAGTGGATCCCCTTTTACTACAGATTATAAATTATTAATTTTTTATTTTCAGTTCCTCTTCATAATTGCCCATCATCTTGTCATCTCAGCTACTCTGTCATCCTTGGCCGCCCCCCCAGCATTTCTGTGGTTTCTCACTCCTCATGCAGCAGATCCCAATCCTGAATTCCTAATTGGCTGCAGGAAAAGCTGAACCTGCAGCCCTTGATTTATGAAGCTGTTACTCAGCCCCTTGGGAGCTCTGTTTGAGATGCGGTGGACAGAGGCAGTGGATAGATGCAGCATCCCCGTGCATGCAAAGCATCTGCTCTGTTCCTGAAGCTTCACTCCCATTCAGAGCTTGCAGTCAAGGTTAAATTGAAGATACATTATAAGCATGTGCCTTATTACCGCAGGAAGCAAAGTTGAAGAGTTTGAGACTGTCAGCTTCAATAAAGCTGTCAGCACAGCAAATCAAGGATAGAGGGAGCAACAAAAAGAACCACTATATAAAAGATAGATAAGGCCACCCAAAATTTAAAAATTGTTGTAATTCACATTTTCTCTTACTTTATTTGAATCTGATCCATTTTCTCCATCAAATCGAATTAATTACACAGCAGTTATGGAAAATCGCAAAAATCAAATTACAAGGTCAGAGCAGCAAACTGACTCTGACATACCACTTAGGATATTAATCTTTTCTTTTAATGTATTATTTTATAGAATCAGAGAACAGTCTCCAAACACTTTCAAATATCTTCAGCATCTGACCTTCAAAAGCACTTTGGCTATTTGCCAAAACAACACTCTTCCCATTAACAAATCATACTGGCCATACATAACCTAGCATTATTTGCAATTTAATTAACATGTTTAGAAATGGTTCAGAAATAAATTTATATCCCTACTTGTGAATTGTTGATATTTTTCTTTAAAGCTAATCCTACCAGGTCTTAAGATCAGATATGTAAGCAAACTTAATTTCTTTTTTCAAAGAGAAATAACTATTGTCTGTTAAAATTATTTAGAAATTACAAGCATAAAATAACATGTATGATTTGTTGTTTGAAAATTTAAAAACCCCAATAATTTAAGTCAGCATACTTTCAGAGAAATCACAGTATTTTTCTTTTATATTGTCTTATCATAGAGTACTTCATAAAATTTATGAGGCAAAACAAAACA
Organism: Eurystomus gularis; assembly: GCA_013400335.1. Classification (NCBI taxonomy): domain Eukaryota; kingdom Metazoa; phylum Chordata; class Aves; order Coraciiformes; family Coraciidae; genus Eurystomus; species Eurystomus gularis. Next base: position 138,645 of record VZZY01000246.1, read on the forward strand.
CCTGCAAATAAAAATCTTATGAATCCTGTGCATGTGCATTTTTCTTGCAAGAACATCTAAAGACAAACTTTAACCTTTTCCCCAAACTATGACATTATTTCAATTAGGCTGGTAAAGAGGGTAGCACAGGACGAAAAAAAAGCATTTTGGAGTTCTGATCCCACAGAAGACCATGTAGATTTGAAGAATTCTCCCTGCAACACCTATTAACTGAGTGTGCATGTGTTTGTGGAATACCAGTGGAAAAAAAAAAATCAACTCTTCTAAATATAAATTTGTACTAGATTATATTAAAACTCTGCCAACTGTAATTATCATAACCAAAAATGGAAATACATCTATTTATCTCCTTAACATATTTCACATTTGTATTGGCTTCTGTGAAGCCTTGAAGATTTAAGTCACCATTTCAGAAATTGATACATATGTAAACAAACATTGTCCACTCCATATTTGTACATTATTAACAATTGTAATCATAAAAGCTTTCAGAAAACAAAGCACTCCTGCCTGTAGATTCAGAACAATGGCTCAGAAAATAAAAAGCAAAAAAGGGTTTCTCTAACGTGGTAGAAATGTCTGAACAAACCTAATTCTTATTCAAGTAGTCCATAAAAAGAACATTGGATTTCAGTATCAAAAAGCCAGTAAAACAACAAAAAAAAATCTAACAAAGAGCTCTCATTTTCAAATGATATTAAAAATAAACCATCCACTAAAACTAAAATTCAGCCTTTGAAAGGGGACTTGAACTCTTTATGCATACTCTGCCCTCCTGACCCTTGCTAAAGGGTGTAAGTCAATATGAAAAACTCATGAACAGAGAGAGGATGATGGATTTTCTGCCAAATAACCGTAAGCAAAAGTAACACTGTTAGCTTGGGAGCCTGCTTTTGCTTCCTTTGCCAAGTGATGAATTAAGAGAACTTCCTAGCATGTATGATGTCTTACTGTTTGCATTTTTTTAACCTCTGGTTCTTTTCTTCATATAAATAAAAGCAATACAACCAGTAGGTAACAAAAGAATAAAGGAACTGCTTATTTGCTTCTTATGAGTTGGGAGTTTTAAAACTCTGTAAGATAGCTAACTTGGGGAGGGGAGGGAAGGGAAAATAAACAAGGCAGAAGTTGCAATGTCATCAGTTTCTACTCAGTAGAACAGTATTTTATTTTTCAGGAACTGGGTAGTGTCTCTACTTTCTGAATGAATGACAGATCCTTCCTATCTATTTTTACCTCTGGATAACTGTCCTGAGACAGAGAGTAATGGGTAACCCTTAACAGCTGTACACTCCATACTTTTAATTTATGTATGTCATTGACAGAGGAAAGAGTTGTGTTAAGCTCTAACATGTGGCAGGCGAGGTCAGCATACAGAGCATTAAAATACCATGTCAGCTTGTCAGTGAATTCTTGATACATGCTTAAGTACTGGCAGCTGCCATGGCTCTACAAAATCCCTGTTACCTTAAAGTTCCTGTTACTGTAGTGTTTGGCACCTCCCCATCTGCTATGGTGAGCCAGTTCTTGCCGCCAACAAAGTTTATAAACTCAGTAAACAAACTGAGAAGAAAGGGATTACATGCGGAGGCATGTAGGCTGAAATTACTTGCTTAAGGCCATGAAGCTAGTCAAGGATGGAGGTGGAAACAAGAGGCATGCCTCCTGACATGCACTACAGCTGAGACAGACTAGGAGTTCTCAATCAGAGAATATGTGCTGCTGATGACAAGCAATGGACTCAGCAGCTCTGTCTCCTCATCTTTTACTGGTCACAAAAGAGGAGAAAGGACAGGTCTCCTCAAAACACCAGCTACTCAGGAGCCGGCCAGCAGGAACATTCGTGTTGCACTTGCTGTCTCCCCATCGTCATCATGGCAAATCCCCCAGGCATACAATCCTAACCCAAACACTATCTCACTACATCTCCCTTCTACTCTGAAAACCCGTATGAAGAGAAGAAAGCACAGCTTTCTCAAATAAGCTACGCATGTCCAGGTCTCTGCTTGCTTCTGACCCAGCCAGCTCAGTTCCGGTGTGATGCTTCACTCAGCACATGATGAACACACACACGCCACTTCACAGCTCTCAGTTTGTGAGAAAACCATTTAATTCCTTTGACAGTGAGGCATAGAGCAGCACCCATCCACCAGCAAAGTTTTAAAAAAAAACCCTGGAAAACAACTATGCAAGGTCACACTATCTCTTCATTATTTTTTATCTTGTCATTGTTATGTTTTAAATTGCTTTCCTCACACTGAAATAACTTTACCCATGAATTCAAACTCCTCTAAATGTACTAATTAAAATGCCTGGCCTCTCATCTGGCCTGAGAACAGTGGTAACTCCTGGTTACTAGGAGGAAAAGCAGTCAAATACATAGTTTTGTTATCCTGCAGGGTGGACTTCTGGAGCATAAGGTACTTAGCTACGAATCACACAAGCTTTAGAAGGAAGGAAAAGACAGAGTTGCTACACTAGAGAATGAGCCTGCAAAGGAAATCAAAACAAACTGCAAGAGTCTTCAGCCACACAAATCAAAAAGTAGAAGTGAATAAAGTGAGGTCACCATAACATCTTAAAGATGGTATTAAAAAAACCAAAATACAAAAGCACTACTCTTATCAAAGAATGAGCCAGGAATTCAAGTGAGAGGACCAGTCTAAGAGTTCTCATTTACTATCTGCTAAGCGATTACAGCAGAAAGACTGAGGAACTAGACCAGGGGTCCTCAAACTACAGCCCGCGGACCGGATACGGCATTCTTTTTCCTGTTTTTTTGTGCACCACTGCAAATAAAATCTGTGCAGTGTGCATAGGAATTCGTTCATTTTTTTTCCAAACTATAGTCCGGCCCCCAACAGTGTCTGAGGGACAGTGAACCGGCCCCCTGTTTAAAAAGTTTGAGGACCCCTGAACTAGAGTATCACACAGAAAAAAGCTGCTGTGGTGTTTAGGAAGAAATGAAGAGAAACAGAATGAAAGTTATTAGTAAACAGTCATTGCCACTGGAGGTTAATGAGAAAAATCTGACCTACAATTTGGGAACTTCATACTTGCAAACATCAGAGGAAAGTCTGGGAGCCTAGCAGTACTAAGTCAATTACAAGCAATATATGGAAAATGAGAAAAAGAAAGGCAATTGATCTGAGGATAAAGGTAGGAGTTACTTTGCAGGGCTCTGTGCAGACACTTATGTTGAAGAAAGTGAATACTGTAACAAATGCAGAAACTAAAAAAGCCAATAGGCTGTGTTATAGGAATGGCAAGCCTAGCACTAATTATGAAAGAATAGAAAAGCTGTGCTTGTTTAGTTGGACAGGCAGTATAAAAATTTTCACCTGGGAAAGAGAAGACTAAGCTGGAACACTGTATTATAGAAGAAGAGTGAGTCCAAATTGGCCATGGAAACCCAGCTAGCTTGCCAGCTAAGAGTTAAAAATCCTGGCTAGTTTCAAACTGGAGCTCAGTCAGTTTATGAAGGAGATAATCTGATATGCTTGTCAGATAAAGCAGAGAACTCAGCTAAATGGCTGAAGATTTATAATCACATGTTCTTTTATTCCTTTAAATTGCCCCTCATCATACTGGATATCAACAACAGATTTTGGAACGTACATTTACAAATACACTTTGTAGTGAGGGAATGCCAAGTGAATTTCTAACACTTTGTAGATTTATTTTTTCTTTAAAGGGTAGAAGGTAAAATTTCACTACAAGACAGTCCACAATCTGGAAGCTTTTCTCTTTAATATAGCATCACCTTTCTTACTGGGCAAAATACCACTTCTTAATGACAAGTGTCATATTACCTATAGACATAATTCACTAGTTCATAATCAATACCAACTTTCAGTTTTGAGTTTAGCTTTGCATAATTTACAAGCTCTCAAATTAATTCAACTCTAAAATATGGCAATATACGATACCAAGGTCAATGCTAGAATGCTTCCCAACACACAGAAACATTCAGGACAGCTCTCTTCTACCCAGTCTTCCTTCTGAAAAGCTTTATTTAGCAATGTATCCAGAACTGCCAGAAGAAAAAGTCTCAAGAGATGTGCAGTGAAAACATAGGGTCACTCAGAACTTTCTCAAGGACTCTGAGCACGAAGATATACGAAAAGTTGTGATTTTTCAGTCGGCATAGTTCATAAATTATGGTAAAACTGTTTTAAGTATTTTCTGTGATAGAAAGTCATTTAAAATATTGCCACTTGACTTTCCCTGGCAGCAATCCATAAGCAAAGGATCCATGATTTGCATCCAGATTATTTGTGACAAGGCAATAAGTAAGTTCAGATTTCAGGAACTTTGACTTCCTGTCAGTGAAGGAAAATGTGTTGCATGACATCTCGTTCATGAAGACTTTCCAGATTAGTGGTAAGAAAATTTGCTGAGATTTTAAAAGCAAAGGGGAACAGGAGAAGACTTTTTGTTTTCACTTTACATGTGAAAGAAATGGAATTTACTCTTCCCTCAGCAAATGTGAAGAGAGAAATAAAAAAGGCACCTGGGATGTGTATGGCATCACCACTCACAAATGAATGGCAAAGATTCATGGATTTTCTAGCAGTAATGGCACCTTATTTTGCACTTTGTGGTACCACTGTGCCTTGTACTATTAGACCATGATTTGAAGAGTCTTGTAGTGATACTGACTAACACAGTATCACCTTCCTCCCCAGCACCCCACTGCCACAGTTGTGCTAATCACAGCTGCTTGAGCAGCTGCACTATGAATGGGATCAGCGAAAACACTGAAGTTTTGAACGTCCCTTATCTAGTTTGTAGTGCATGTGTTTCAGAGAAGGCCAGTAACACTTATGCTGATAATACTGTTAACCACCTTGCATCATGAAACCTTAGTCTTGCTTTAATACTTAAAGCACGAAAAAACCACGCTGGTTCAAAGAGCAAAATATTGGAATGTAATCATGTTACATTTTGTTTTTTGTGAAAATAAGGAATGAAGAAGTCAGAGATGAAATAACACAAGCTATAAACAAGCTGGACAGAATCTTTGAAATTAAAGCCTTCTGGAAGGTCATTGCATGAATCCCTTTTTACTGGTATCTAGCAACAAAAAAGAAGAAAAAGAAATCCTTGAACTCGGTATTTAAATGAAATAATATCACAAGTGCTACTGGTGCTGAAAGAAGTTTATCCAAAGCATTTGGCTTGATTTCCTTCTTTGGAAAAATACTACTACTACTACAAACTAAGAACATAGTTTGAAGTGTCTTATGACATTTAAAAAAATGTACTGAAGATTATTCACTTAGTGTGGAAACCACACAATTTTTGTAACGTGGTTCATAAACTCATTATACAATGTCTATTCTGAGAGCATGTAAAATGGATACCCTTTAAAATACACACACATTTTCCTGTATGTACTAAATCAGCTAGTATCATTAGTTTACTCTAATAACTACCAGCACAATAAAGCTTACAAAAATTTACGGCTTTTACTTGAGTTTATACCCTTAAAAATGTGTGACAAAGTATTTCCAACTATACCAAGTGGATCAACTAAAGAATAGAACAGAAAGTGAATCTTTTTTTTTAAGAAAGGTATCAACAGCTTGAATAATCCTCCTCTTGTCACCCAACAGGACACCAGGAAAGACAACACTGGACCTTGCCTAGCACAGTGCGCTCTCAGCATTGAATAGAACATGCTTATTAGCAGTAGGAAAGAAAGCAACCTCCAAACATATAGTCCAAGCCTGAAATAAAAATTTCAGAAGGACTTTTGTTTAGGATCTAAAAAACATATTCACGCTTCACTTTTTTTCTGATTTACAACTTTTTTCCTCAGCTGATGGATGGGGCAATTTGCCGAGTTCGTTATTGCAATGATTTCTGACACACTGACAAATATGACTCAGGGAAAGGGAAGCTCAGTCCTCTCCCTCTTTCATCCTGTAAGCTTTCAAAACACCTCTTGAGCAGCATGTGTTTACTAGCTAAAAAATCGAATAGTTCACCTAAACAGATTATTAGGAAACAATCTGACTGATGCAGAAAAGGAACTTGGAGTTTTAGGAAGGTACTTTGTTGCTTTAAGCCACCACAGGAGGAGGAGGAATGAGCGGCAGAGTGATGTGATGTAAGAAGCCCTGATGATGTTAAACATGTTAAGCATCACAAATTACCTCTTCCTGAGCCAAGCACTGGACTCATCACAAGAAGTGACTGGCTGCATTCTCTGTTGATAAAGTTACCAAAATTTCCCCGTCCTTTTCTTGGTTTGTTGGTATCTCTTCTCCCTTCTTAGCAAGGCTGCCTGCATACATATCCACAGGAATAAGTAAGGATTGTGAAATGCTTTGCTCTCTTGGCGTGCCTGAAGGGTGACAAGTTAGTGAGGGCTCTGTAGTCTAGTGACCTCCATTTCTGGGTGCAATTCAAGGCACCTCTCTCTTAAAAAACCTTTGTCCCTTGTGAGACATTTGAGACATCAGCAACCAGAATAAATTCCATCTCGTTTATGTTTCTTTGCACTCCTTCCTCTGCTCTCCCTGATATGAGATGCACCTCCTGAAACCTGCAGAACATCTCACCACTCACCTTGGAAACTCTCACAAAAAAGAAAACTGCTGGTTGAGCAGGATGCAAACACTTGTGATAAACGCACAGTTTCCTCTGCTTTGCCAGCTGCCTGTCAGTAGGCACTTGTTACTCTCGCCCTGTGAGTAACTAGCAAGTCTTCTGCAGACACGGACTTTATTTTGTTCTATATCCACACAGTGATTATGACTGGGACTCTTAACTAGCAGCAGTTACAGTATGGTTGAACCCACACACTATTTCCCAAACCTTTGAGGGCAAAATATTATCAAGAACACTTGCTTTCTTAAACAGTGCAATCCTTGGAGTTAAAATCAAGTGGTTTTACGTATACATCACACATTGTGTTGGTCCAGGCGTGGGACTTCTGCTGTCAGATACAACAAATACAACAACTCTTTGTTCACTTAAGGCAATCATTCTAACTTACACATCTAGAAACCTGGTTAATGTTCCTGTTTGCAAAAACTGCCATGACACTTCTGAAACAATTAAAATCTTCCTCAAAGTAATGGTGGGAAACTATGGAGGCAAGAAAGATGAAGCACAGAGATCATTTCAGAAAAGGACTTCTAGCAAATCAAAATACACACTCCTGAAGCATGAAATAAGAACGCAAGCTCAAGAAGAAATTTGTGCAAAATTAACACCTTACAGAAGTGGCAAATTTATCCCCAGGGCTGCCAGTAAAAACTTCAGTTGCAATTTACACCAGGTGTGACCTTCACTACTAACCAGCTTCTCTGGATCTGCCACAAGTTTGACACTCCTACATCAAAGGGCAGTGATGAAGAACAAAACAGGAATTAAAGAGGTTAACATCACAGAACAAAACAACCCAACAGAAGTAACTGCCTAAATACAGATGAAGATGTATCTCCCCACTCAGTCACAGTATAGGACTCAGTGTAAACCCCAAGCTCCTTTCTCAGCCGCTGCTGAGATGTCAGCTGTCCTTGCTGTTCAACAATTAAGTTGAATAAAAAGCAAATTATGTAAATTGGCTAAACAGGCCAGTTTAGGCAACCTTTCAAAAGGAAAATGAAATGTCAGAACTCAGGCTGCTGCCAGAGGATCTAAAGAGATGTGTGAGAGACCACAGAGCTCTGATAGCAACTGTGGAGGTCCCTATGTTCAACATGCCACAGCATATCCTTCCCAGGCCATCAGCACAGCAGCCATTCTCAACCGGCCACGCTTGCCCACAGCAAGGATGGGGAGAATCTGCAGGGGAAAAGGCCCACAGCAATACAAGGCTGAGAAGACAAACAAGTGCAAGCCACCTAGTGCTAGCCAAGGCAATGCAGTTCAGTGGCAAAACTCGTACCAAGAAAACTCAAAATTAGAGCAAAAAGACTGAGTTGTCAGTACGTAGCAACAAGGCTCAGGGAAGAGGGAATGGACAAGCTGAGCTGAAAGGTTTAGGCTATCTTGGCCTTAATGAGGGCCTGTGGTTCACTTAGATACCACAACTGAAGCAGGGAATGCCTTAAATTAGTGAGAGTTCACAGCTGCACTCAGTGGTTAAACTTTGTTTAGATATTTTTTTTTTACCAGACTGTCTACATCACTGTTAACCAACACTACTCAAAAAGCACAGCACGTTGCAATTCCAGCTGCAGAGCAAGCAGAGAAACAGGCAATGCAGGGCAGAGAGAGAAAGTAAGGTTTAAAAATAAATTTTAAAAGAACATTTTGGGAAGATTTTTTTTTTGCCTTGGCCATGTCACACGGTCACACAAACAGTGGGATCTACATAACAGATTGGTTTTTCGCTGCTGGCTGTCCCAGCTCACCCTCCCTTGCACCAGCTCTGGTGTTTTTGTGACTCTGGGCTGAACTGCTTCTGTGTTAAGTCAGCAGAAAACTAAGCCAACAAAAAGTGCAATAGGTTTCTGCCGGGATGTCATGCAAAAAAAGTTGAGCACAGGCTGAGAAAGGAGATGGGCTTAGCTGCTCGCGCAATGCAGGCTCACTCTGATTAGGCAGCACATCCACAGCAGCTTTACTGCCACTTTAAAGCTCCAAATGAGGCTGTAATAGTACAAATATTCATTTCAGCAAAAACACCATCTTATGTGGCATTATTTTGTCATTGCCCTCTTGCACATATAACCATTTGCCCAGCCGCTGTCTGTGAGGGGAAGGAAGGGGATTTTCTTTGTTGTAGTTGTTTTCAATCAAGACCAATTCTCCAGTTTAGTTTATCGCATGGCTCTATAAACAGGTGTGCTGGCAAGTGAGGGGCCGCATAGGACTGGAAACAAGCAGCTGGAGGACGGAGGCTGCTTAAGCCAAGACAGAAAATAAAAAAATATCTGTTCTCATGAAACTGGTGCAAGTTCAGGCCTCCCTATTCTCCTTAGTACTGTCTACACACTTAGCAGGAGGTTCAGCTCTAAAATAACTATGGTTTAAGTAAAAAATGAAATAATAAATATAAAAATACATAAAATAATAAATATATAAATATTATCTATGTTTTATGTATATCATCATCCCATCTCACAGTGAGTGAGCTAGCATACGAACACTGAGATACTTGTTCTACTATACAGGAAATTAATTTAACCGCAGACCCAGTCATAGATTCCTTATGTTCCTGCTTTGGATGCAGCTGCACAAGGCCGAGAGCCAATCTCATTGCTTGTGGTCCCTAAAATGTCCTTCCCAGCCATGCAGTTGTGCCACTTACCTTATGCTATTTCCAGCATCTCTTGGACTTTCATGAGCTTATGCAACTAACCTACATGGCAAAACATGAACTTCAGTCACTCATACAAGAATCTAGTGAGTGCCAGATCCAATGTGAGGAAACGATGAATTGCATGAGAACAGTGGCAAAATGGAAACACGGAGTGGTGAAAATTTTTAGCAGGAGTGAGTAACAAAGCTTGCTCAGCTAGTCACAGAACTGCAGCATAGCTGTCCTGCACTTCTACTGTCCAAGTTAACTGCTGGATCAGCTTTCCTCACCAAGTTTCAACAGCTGTATGAAGTTCAGGTGCACATCACACCACACAGAATGCAGTGGAGTTTCTTGCTACCTTTTTTGCTGTGTAGCTTCACAAGTCATTGGGCTCTCTGTGAACATCACCTAAATGTGGACTGGTGCAGACTTTGTAGCTGTCATTTTGGACTTCAGTTGTGTAGGGCAGGATAGGACAGTATTTAATAAATCAGCAAGTGCTACATGTCGCCTCTGCACATGTGCTCTGACTAGTTACCAGAAACAATGTATTTTTTAAAACCATAAAGTGTATGGTAATTATAACCATTAGAACAATGGCCACTCTAGGAACTACTGCTTTTAGTAATCTAAGAAGGCTCTACAAGTCATGCTGAAGTTCTTTGCTTAGCAGAGCAAAGGCAGTGTCATTTTGAAGCCAGTTTCTCAGGGATTTGTGTTCTGTAGAATAAAATCTGAACAAGAGCCTTTAGCTGGCAACACACAAAGCATTTCCTCTGTTGCAGCTACACACTTTTTTGCCTCCCAACAGAGAAACTGGGGTCAAAGAAGAACAAAGCAATAGAGAGTGTTAAAGACAAACAGGTGGATAAAACAAAAAACCATAATGAAATGCAAAGACATGCTCTCAGTGCCTGAGGGAAGCAGTGAACAGAGGGGAATCCAAATCCAAGGTGATACTTTTGGGGCTCCAAAACCTGGATCAAGACTCAAGACTGCTGCCAACATACTTCCATTCATACAAAACAGACTTCCCACTTGAAAAGATTGTTTACTGCAGAAAAAAGTCACTTCACCCAGCCTTTGAAAAAAGTTAGCTACCCTCAGTGCTTTTGCTCTTCATTCCACAAAGCCATATAACAACAAACACGGTTTAACGAAATACTAAAGCATTAAATAAATGTATTCAGAATGTAAAATGCTGTTACTTTGAATGGATGCAAGATTAGAGGGAAAGGAACAGACCCTTTAGCTGTAGAACAGTAACACTGAAGAAAACAAGCCTTTTCCTTGACATGATCATGCATTTTTAAAAGGAAACACAAAACACACAACACATGCTCAGACTACCTTGAAAACCTTGTTTGACCACCTTAGCTGCAATGCTGTATTTTCTTACATAGGTCAGCATTTCCCCAGCTACTCCTACCTAAACAGAAGAAGTGAGAGAATACTGAATCAAACTTTTCCCAAGAATGCTCGTGCTAACAAAGTATTACATGCAAATGTCCAAAAATCTTTGCAAATATACTGAATCAGAAGGGCAGAGGCTATCTAAACTGACTCTAGGAACTAATGTTGTAAGTAATACCCTAACAAAGACCTAAAAATCATGGTGTGCACTTCACAGCTCCATTTAGAAAATTTAGATGGATGAAGAATATTTTTTCTGGCACAGAGTGCTATATTAGTTCTATAAAGATGAATAAGCAAAAATGAGAAAACAAAATTAATAAATATTATTGATGAGGAAGAAAGTCCTCAAGATAATGCAACAACACACACAAATAGTATTTCTACCTGTTCAACCTTAAGATGTTATTCAGAGAATAGTGACATGTTTCTTTAGGTTTTTTTTAGCATAAGAAACCTCATGTTTCACATTACTGCACCTCTTCAAGAGCATTATTTCATAGGTACTCGAAATTCAACTCTAGCATTAACATAAGATAACCTGGGTGTGCAGGACGCAGAAGAGAACGGCAGCAGTGCTGCAAAGGCATTGCTACTTCAAAGTAGCAACGTCCCTTTCATTTTATTAATGCTAAACACACATAACAATTTTTATAAAAACTAGTTCACTGTTGAGCCACAAGTTTATTTTGCCTGCAGTGTAGAACTTTGTGGACAGTACATTCTACGTGTCTATTGCTGCTTGTGCAGGCTGAATTCTTAATATAGAAGGAGTCTGCCCACTTATGTGCTTTCATGGGAACATGAGGGGCCCCATGGTGAGGTTTTACAATGCAGCTGGACCAACCTAGTGGCTCACTGCCACCAAAGTATGGCAGTTTTATTCGTTTCTTCTACCACCTTCTCTCTGCTGTTCCTCTGCACTGGCTCAGGGACATCTGACCTCTGATTTGGCTGAGTTCACTGAATTGGCAGGGAAATAATTCAGCAGGAAAAGGAAATGGTTTCTGTCTGTTTATCAAGAGAGGTCAGATGAATACTAATATAAGCAACTAAAGGACACTTCTTTCAATGCAATCCAGTCATTTAACTGGTTCAGCCATTGGGTGGAATCTCAGACATGGTCACAGTAAACACCTGAGACAAAGAGCAGGTTGAGAGAAGTGCTTTGGGTTTTCACATGTTCACATTAAGATCATATTAGATTGCTGTTAATATTAGCATAAAATAAAGCAGTGTTCTTACCTTTCATTGTTATTTTATCCACTTACATCACTGTTGGCTAACTTAACAAACCATAATATAATAAACAAGATAATTACTTACCTACAAATCCTTTTTCTCCAACCAATTTAAGGGCAATTTTATCTGCCAAAACAGAAGAATTTCCATGTGCGATGTTAGCAAAAGGTCCAGCGTGAACAAATACCGGTGTTCCCTGAATGATAAAAATATACATAACATTAATTTAATTGATAGCTCAGTACTCTTGCAGACTAATCAAGATTACACATAAAAGCACATATAACGAGTAAGCACTGTTAGGTAATTTGGGGAGCCAGATACATCTCGGGTGCTTGAGACCCCGTTCACTGACAGGCATAGGTGTCAGAATCTGCTTCACTCATAGAAAGATAACAGACAGCAGTGGAACCTGTAGGTAACTCACACAACTTCTTCCCCAATCTTGTACTAAAGTTTCATATTTCCACTGCCCTAACACTGTGGCGTGCTATTCTGGCATGTGTACAACAATCAGCTCTAACTACCATCAGCTATAAATGCATTGCTGCAGGTGGTACACAAATAGAGCCCTAGGTCCTGCCCTATTCCATCCCTTACTGCTGCCGTTTTCCTCATTGACTGTAATTGCCATTCCTGTGCAGGCAAAGTAGCCAGCAGAAGCAAGGAGGGACCAGAGTCAATGGTTAAGGAGCTGAAGAGGAAGAAGGGAAGGGATATGGCTGGAGTGCAGTGAGGACACTGATACACAATGGAAAAAGCATTCATCGCTGCTGGCCGGGGACCTGGGAGCCCCAGGTGCAGAGCCGTATTCCCCTGTGCTAGACACTGTATAAATACACAAGGAAAGTGGACTCTGTAGCAGTAAACAATCTAAAACAGCAAAAGGACAGGCAAAGAATTAACAAAGCAATGGCATAGGAACATTTGTCAGATAACAAGCAGATCTCAGCTTCCCTGTTATTTTTTTGGCAGGCATCACAAGGAAAGGAGAAAATAGAAAATTAGCATCTACAGAAGGGGTTAGGTGAGATGCATTAATGGCTATCTTTTCTCCAAGTCAGAATACACCCTCAGATGGAAGGATGTCACTTCAGCTGTCTTACTATAAAACACTTATGCAAACAAATCTCCATTGCTGTGTTAATGCTTTTAAAAATCCTCAGCTGGTTCAAGATAAGGTAAATAGACAACTTCAGATTATCTCCAGCAATGTTCTTCACACATTCTGTATTAGGAGCTACTGCCAAACCTCAAAACTTCAGGCAAGCTACTGGGCAATCTTCCTCAATTTGTGACCAGAAAAACCAGTTAAGGTTCTGAGGATCAGCTGCAGGCCACATTCAACAGTCCCATGAACCATAACTTGGAAACTATTAATCATATAACAAAAGCTGGTTGTTCCCCCTTTCCCTTCCTCCCTCCCCTGATTTGTGTTTTATTACTCACTAAGTTTAATTTCACTCTTCTGAGCCCTGAATTTCTTGTGGCAAGCAACCACAGGTCTGCTCTCATTAAAGCCCAGCACACACATGGGCAGCTGTGATGAACAGAAGCACAAACATAGATGATGAGAGGGCAGCCCAGCCCATACTGTGGCAGCTATGCAGAAAGGGGGCCAGAAGAGTCTTCCAAAACACTCCCTGTGCAATTGTGCTTCCAAGAGTTCATCCACACAACACAGATAGAAAGGAAATTTGGATTGTGGTGACCAATATCCAGAGTATCAGTAGCCATGAGGCCCCTTGCCACTAACCTGAAATCCAAACATACTACTAAACCACTGGCATGGACAGATGCTGTCCTGGAGCTCTGAAATCCACCAGAAGTAAAGGAGTTATTTGAACGGTCTTTTTACAAGAGCAATCCTGGAAACAAAATACAATCTAGGTACTGAAGGGAGTGAACTGCAGCAGGATCTCCAGAGGCTCAGACACACCCTGGAATGGGAACAACAATGTCTTCTCCAGCCAGCTTCAGTAACTCTGTGTCAGCCCATTCAATCACTCAGCAGAGCGCCACTTATTTTTGCTACACTCTTCATAAACTATATGGAGAAACAAACAGTGCCACAGGGATGCATTCTACTGAGTGTTTTCAGTACAGGAAATTCTATGATCCAAGTTTCAGTAAAAGAAAACGAACCCTGAATGTCAATAAATATCTGAAGTTATCTGGCTGCTATAAGGATGTTTAGAATACTTACCACCATCCTCCCCTCATCTTTACTGTGAGTGGCACTTTAAACATAACACAAGCGGACCATCCCAGAGCAGACAGTCTGCTACTACAAAGAGCTGTCCCACAGAGCAGCTGCTCTGGTACGCATGGTATAAATAAGCGCTAAACATTAAAAGATCAGTTCATGAGGGAACAAATCTGTCATGACAAACATGAATAAACACTACGAAATCATTATGTACATTTCAAAGCCATCTCAATTCTACAGCACTGGATGTAAGTTCTGCTGAAGCCTGCAGTTACTGTAGGTGGAGTGCCCCACATTTCCCATTTTGAGGTTTTACTGTCATTCCTGCATATAAAACACTGTCTATCACAAACACCTTAGAGCGGCATTTCTGGTGACAGAGTAGCAGAGCCATGACGGAAATCAACCCACCAAGAAACTTCTTTAAAACCCAGCAAAATTAAAACACACACATTAATTCACATGTGAAAAAAAACATCGACACAAGTTGCCAGTTCAGTTCCGCACAGGACTGGCATTCCATCATTTCTGATTTATGAACTTCTAAACCTCTTCTCCAGTGCACGCAGACAACCATATAAAGCTGGTGCAAATCTAACAAGTAGGTTGTTCCTCTCCCCCTTTCACAGTCCCTTAGAAGCAACCCCTCAGAGCTCCACAGCTTAACACAATACCTATATATAAGGCTCTCCACCATACCACTGAGGAGTGCAGCTCTCTCTGCAATGGCTACTTTTGGCCACTGCTACCTGAAGACACTACCACTTGCAAATTATGCCAATTAGCTATCAATATCAGCTGGAAGTCATCCAGAAGATCTCCTGCTCCCCCTCCTCAGGCAGCCTTTTTGCCATTTCTCATGTGCCAAAATTATCTGGAACACCTGCTTTGGTGAACAGTTTCATTCCTACTTGCAGAACAGGTCTACGGCACAGTCTGTGTTACATTTGTGTTCTCTGTAATCATAGCATTTTCATTTTCCACCACCTGTGTGCCGTAGGATCATTTATGGTGTTAACTGTTGTCAAGTCATGGTGCTGGTGCTGAAGGCCTTTACACTTGTATCAAGAATTTGTTCTCTCTGAAGGGATTAGGATTATGTTGCCCAATTACTATCAGTAGCCACTTCGGAAACAAGAGGCCTCTCTTCTTTTGAACGCTACTTAATAGGATTATTTCAAGCGTAATTTAGACTTCAATTCTCCTCATTTCTGGTTTGCACGAAGGAAAATCACAATTCACATACTCACCAGAGGTTTGTCATTCCCTATAGCAGAAGGGACATTATTACATCCACCACCTCAGATCAGACAGGATTAGTTGTCTTAAAATCTATCATGCTGGAGTGCTCTAAACTCGCAGGTGGATCACTGCACTACATTAAAGAGTGCAGGGCAAAATATATTTCTTGTTCCACTCCCTTTTTTTGGGAAAACTGGAGCTATTAAAATTGGCACCTCTTAAAGCTATTAATATGAATAATTAAAAATAATGAAAGGTATTAATTCACAAAATGGGATATGACACAAGTTTGAGGCTCAAACAGCAACAGCAGCATGAGCAGTAATGGAGTAGATCACTGCATCTCTACACAAGAGCAATAGCACCATCCAACAGGTATTCAAAGGATGACAAAAGTTTGTTTTGAGACTCAAATGGCAGGAGTGCAGCATGAAGCAGTCCTCTGAGCTGCTTTAGTTTGGTGTTTTAAAAATAACTTTTTTGGGAAAAATATCCTTGGGTACTGTGGTCAGGGTCCTCCTAACAAGCAACAGTGTTTGATAAATTGGCAGATGTTTCACCCATAGCATAGATTAGACTAGAAAAGAATACCACATACAAGAAAGTAATTTTATTGCATAGCAATGTGAATATAAAGAAATGCATTGAAAAGAAAAAAAAGCATGCAAGTCCCAGAACTAAATGCCTATCTATCAAACGAAACTCTTCTGACATTTATAATTGTCTTTTCGAATGCTATAACAAAACCACATTATTTTCTAACAGATAGGCAAAGTCCAAATAGAGTATCGCACACTAAACACTCAGAATCAAAGCTACCGTGTCAGTCATGCTTAACGCACACAATGTTATCCAAGTGGCAATTTAATACACGGTTTCAGCCATGACATTCTTGATCCTGCATGACCTCCAGTTTCTGTTATTGGATGTTAGATTAAATTCAAACACGCATATATACTCTTCATACAGCCACATGAAAGAACGGATGTTCTTTTCAGGAGAAAATAATTAAAATGGCTATAGTAAAATAACTGAGATTTAAATTCTATTTTTCACACATTCGCTTGGAGAAGAAAGCTGTCCCCATGCAAAAGCAAAAGGGTAGTTATCACTTTAACATGCTGTAGAAAATGAGACATTTTTACCAACTGGGGACTGCACTGGTATCTTTCTCATTCTTCAACTTTTCACCATGCCAGGAATTGTTGTGAAATATTCCAGCTATGTAATTTCGATGCTCAAATTTCAATAATATGCACTGCTTCTTCCCAAAATGCATGTTTCCAAAACTCCTTCATTATTTCCTTATTTTTCCTCCTCCCTCTTCCCATGAATACCACTCCTCATTCTGCTTACTATTGAAAAGTGCAATATAAGGTGGCTGAGAGCTGTCTTTTGAAAAAGTGTAAACAGGCAAAAGGACCCCCATGTTTCTGAATGGCACAATTTATAATACAGAACAGAAGGGCCTCAGCAAAGCATCTACTTTCCAGCCAAAATGCTGGGCTATGGGAATAATCATAGGAACATACATAAAAAAGAAATACATAAAAAGGAAATTTCACTAGAAGAGCAAGAAAGGAAACGGAAGTCCAACCTGCCTTCTAGCACGCTCAGAAGCAGCTCAGTAGTGCACTGGAGCTTGTTTGCAACACTAGACAAAATTATGACTAATGCTAGAGTCAAAGAAAGGGGAAAAAAACCCACCAAAAGGTATAAATGCAGACAGAGTTGCTTAGTTAACATGCACAAATGAACATTTTCTAAAATGCCTTTGTGGATTTGACCCTGGCTCGAACACTGAAAGTTAAGCGTGGTCACTGGAGGGAGGCAAGACAAGCAAAATAGGGAATTTGAAAGCCAGAGAAGGGCGGGCGTCATAAGCCATACTCACCTCTAAAGTCTGCATTAGTGTGGGCTTAATTGCATCTTTCATCAAAACTGCCAAAGCACCTGTTACTCCCTAAAAAACAAAAGGGCACACATTTTAAGGAAGTAAATTCTAAGGTGCAACATTTCTGAGTCACACTTAAGCTTACAGTTAAAACAGGGAAAAAACCTTACACTTCAATGGAGAAAAAGAAAGTGTGTTCATGAAACATAACGGATAAGCAGTGTTACAGTGTTGTACAAAGAATTTATTTGATGTTACCTCAAGACTTTTAACATATTGTATTTACAGCATGTGCCAGAAATAGTAATCATTTTGCTCTGAATACACTTCAAAGGCAGTAGGTAAATATTCTTCCTATTTCATGGAGAGACCAGAAACAGAGTTAAGTGATCAGCATGAGGACGTTCACGGGAACAAAAGATGATGCAGAAGCAAAGGCCACTGAGACCTGAGAAAGCAAGAAGGCAATAACTTGCTAAAACTGCCTAAGGAAATGACAGATATATTTCTTTCATGACAGAATCAATATCATGAATGAATAGCTGGCGACAACCAGAAAGGGTATTTTTCAAGATTTGTAAAAATACGTATGTAATAGACACAGGATGAAAGCAGACACAGAGGTGACTAGGGGTAGATAATGAATACATCACACGATTAAAACTTTGAGGTGTCTTACATTGATGATGAGAGGACAAAAGGAGTGGTGGGAATTGCTGCCTTTTAGTTGTAAAAAAAAAACCTAATCCACCCTAAAAATTTTGCTGACTATTACGGACAAATTTTACAGCTACTGAATTTAAAATAAGTGAGAGTCATGACAACCCTCCACACCAGAATCCAATGCCCATTTCAGAAAAAAAATGTCACAGCACTGTCAAACTCTATGCAGAGAGCTATGGAGAAACCATAAGCATGTATTTCAATTTATTCCTAAATTACTTTGATTTTGAGAAGAAAATGTGTTTTGTTTTGAAGGAACTACATCATGGATGGAAAAAATTGAGTAGTATTATAAGCGGTGGCTCATTTGATTGTTTTAATAGTCAAACTCTGTGTGAAAATCAGAATGATGTACAGCTGAGAGACATAAAAGTATGTGGTCATTACATAAGTACAGTATTTTACACAAATTCAAGTTTCCCCTTTCTGAGCATCACATGTGAACATAGGCTTCAGAGGAAAAAGAAGCAGAGTATTTGGCCTCAGATAAAAATGGATTGAAGTAAAAACAGCAAAACTGCTTTCCACTAATGTATAGCAAGTGTGTTTCCTTGGGTAAGAGTGAAAGAAATGAGAGAGAGGAGAAAAAGATCATAGAATCATAGAATGGTTTGGGTTGGAAGGGACCTCAAAGATGATCTAGTTCCAACCCCCTGCCATGGCACTAGACCAGGCTGCTCAAGGCCCTAAGGCCCCATCCAACCTGGCCTTGAACACCTCCAGGGATGGAGCATCCACAACACCCCAGGGCAACCTGCCAGTGCCTCACCACCCTCAGAGTGAAGACTTTCCTTCTAATTTCCAATCTAAATGTACTTTCTTCCAGTTTGAACCCTTGTCCTCTCACTACAGACCTTAAAGATGTTTCTTTGCTCTTTGTATTTTGTAAACCTCCACTATCTACAAGCCCCAGTAGACTGGGGTAAAAAGTGAAACTGGTAGCAAAACAATATAGTTTTCTCTCTTCTGAATTAGTAAATAATAAATTTATGTTTCTTAATACGTTAATTTTAGAAGTTAAGATCAAAATGCAAGCAAACAGCAGTGTGCCAGCTCTCTGTCAGAATGGCTGAGGCTCCATCACTTCCATAGAAGCAGCCTGATGCTATGTTGTACCTATACCAAACTACTCTCACTTGAATCCAAAGCTGACAGCCTAAATACAAGGAAAAGGAAAATATGTTGAAGAGAATTGAAATTATTATTGCATTTCACTTCTACTTACTCCTTTATAGCTATAAATTGGTTTAATTTGTAAGATTATAAACTACTTGTTTTAGATAAAGAACTTAAAAATGCAGAACAATAATATCTCATAAAGGTTCATTTAACCAGTACTCCATAATACTTTCTGCTTTTAGAATGAAATGTAACTTCAATATTTTACCAGTAAATTAGTTTCTTCTCAGGACCATGTAAAAATAACTGCCACTGTTACTGCCTTTGATTTCTTGTATTTAAGTAAGTTATAAAAGTCTTTCCAAAGTGGGTGTGTTTCTCAGGCTATTGAATTTTAAATCTGTTTAATAAAACAGCAAATTTGCTTTCTAAAACAGATTTGATCCAATTCCAAATCTGAAGCACTTACAAAATAAAATAGTGAATACCCAATCCCAGCTCTAACGATTTAAAATGAAATAGAACAAATTTCAATCCTAGCAATTTCTTCATTAAACCCCAGTTGTTAATCCTACTAATTTATCAAAACAAATACATTCTTTTTCCTGTTGATCACAGTGCAGGATTTTAATTCATAAAACAAACAAAACCCCACCCAACAAAAAACCCTCCAAAACCCCAAACCAATCAGCAGAGTTTGCAATACAGTTACTGAATAGATCTAGATAAGCCTGGGGTTTTCTGCTGTTTGATGAATTCAGCAGCCAGCTGAGACAGAGTTTCTCAGTCCAGATGCACAAGTTCTTCCCCTTCCTCCCCTAGCTGAAGGAAATGATGCTCGTCATTACTTGCTAGCAACACAAAACTGTAACAGCTAGTTAAGTTGCTTGTCTTCTGTACTAGTTAGAAGGCAATAGGTAATAGAAGTATCTGGGGGAAAGGCTGGGTAATTTTACATTTTCTTCCTGTATCTCAATTTTCTATCATCTTACAGCATGAGGTATTCATCATTAAGCTAAAAGAGAAACAGCTGCTGATAATTTTCACCACATGAACACTGAGACAGTTTACAATCTTACCACATAAAAGGCAGTTGTAACAACTATTCAACTTTCTGGAGACAAAAAGCCAAGTGGAAAACTTTACATCAGATCTTCCAACTGGTCAATGGCAAGGTTAACTACCTGAGCAGCCACGGATCAGCCCTAATGCTCTTCTTGGGAAACCTGCACAAGGACTGGCAAGGGTTAACTCATGCTGGCTGTAGCTATCCCATTAGGGTTTTCTGTTGTCAGCTCCATGCTGAATGAGACCACTACCTCACTCGAAGCAAGCACAGAAACAGCTATTTGCTGACCCAAGGCATGTCAACTGGAAAGAAGGATTTAGGGGAAAAAAATAAAATAAAATCAGGATACTTTTTACTCCACCATCCCTCCTAAACAGTAATGGCTCAAATCCTGTCTCCTTTGCTTTCTGATAGCTCTTCATCAATCCAATAAAAATAATGAAGCAAAAAATACTTTTTAAAACGCATTTTAAATTTTTGGGAAACTTCATCCATATTAGATATGCATTCTAGACACAACAACTCATTGTATCTGAAGCTGAAGGCAAAGAAAAAATAAGATGCAAAGACTCCAATTAGCACACATCCTGTCTATCTGCCTTCCACAGTTCTTCAACAGCTTTGGTGTCAAGAACCATCCTTAAAAGCTGAACAGCCAATCAAGTTTTCAGATCTACCTGACATGACTCTGTCAGAATAAAGTTTTCATTCCTTCATATCCCCAAACCTCCACGCAGCTAGCAAACAATTCCCACAGGTGACTCAAAATCCTGGATCTGATCCTCAAAGCTATTTAAGAATCAGGTTCCCATTTCCAATTCAGAGAAGGCAGATCAAATTTTTATAAAAGAATTAGAGGCTTAGACACTTACACACCAATTAAGCATGTGAGAGTAGAAGGATCATTACCTTTCCACTAACTCACTGTCAGAAGAAAGAAGTAGGACTCCAGATCAAATGTATATGGACATCCAACTCTCCTGGGTTCCCTCCTGGAACTAATCCCATGTACTTCTGTAAGTAATACCCTTTCCATCTATCTGCCAGCAATCAGGGCAGGTACACTCCCCAGGACAGCAAAGATCATAAAGCACAAAATAAATTGCACGCATGACACAGGAAAGGTAAATTTAGATGAAAAACCAAAATACTTTTGAAACAACTTCCAGTGGAGCTGTCTCTGAAGTCTGTCAAGAGTGGAAATGAAAGCCAGTATTGGATGACAAAGAAGGTGATTGAGAGTAACTACTGTGAAATGAATATGGGTTACACAGACTGAAGGGCAGAGAAAAACCCTTTTCTTTGTAAGAAAAATAATGAAGTACTTGTAACTTTCCTTCATTCGAAACTATAGTCTCTAACAAAATGATAATATTTTTCTGCAATATCAGTGCTGTGAAAAACTAGACTCTAAACTGTAAGCTGAGCAGAACTACAACTACTTGTGTTTAAAGTGAGGTATGTACATGATGTCTCTGATGAACCAGAGAATGAAATATATGCAGCTGACAGATCATTTATAAAAATAAATATGAAGCTATTTTTTTTGGTCCTGGAATTATTGAAATCTAACAGCATGGCACAGAAAGTAAGCTGAGAATAAGTCTTATTTTAAAAAAATAGTGATATATTTATGTAATATTTTTCATAGCTGCTGAAACAGGGATCTAGGGCATACAAACCCATTTAATTTCACATAAAGATATGGCATGTGTCCATCAAAATTCTACTACACCGTAAAAGCCAAAAAGCAATTCAGTTTTCAAAACACTGCACAATGAGCACCACATTTTGGCAAAGACTTCTGTACGTTCCATTACAGAGGACAGATATTTAATCCACTACTCTTGTGGAAGGAGTCTTCTCAATTCATGAAATATTCAACTTATCTTTTTTTGATTACTTCTAGCCTGCCTCTGCATCTGGTTTATATCTGCCTATGTGTATTTTAGGTTTTACTATTGTATTATTATAAATATATTGCATATAAAGTCAAAATTAAGAGCAATTGTGTTTTTGTGAAGTATATCGTGTGTACATCTGGAAACAAACCACAGTGAAGGGTTCTGTGGTTTTGGTTCACATAGATTCCAACGAACTAAAGACTACCGTCAAACATTTAAAATTGCAAAAATTCAATCTGGGTAGTATATATAAAACATGAAACCCAGAGTTTTTTTAAGTGACAGATAGGACTGACCACCACCCATTTTTCAGGTTGTGTGGTACTTCCCATGACAAACCTGCCTTTAAAATTTGTTAAAACTATATGCAATTGCAGTTCTTTGAGCTAAAATATTCCATGTCAAGTGGCTATGATAGGTTCAAGCTTTTAAACTTAGTCTTGTTTTATGAAAATCTAAGTCAAAATGATTGAACTGTTCTTGGATTGAGAGCATGTGAAAACCATATATATTGTTTTTCCTATGCTCACTTGTCTTGAGAACTTTGCTTTCTGAGCTATAAAGCTTTACCTCCTCTCTGACCTTGACTCAAAAGAAGGATGAAAATTCAGGAGGAGAATGGCTTCACACCAAGCCTCTTGCCACATCCGAAAGTTCTGAAAATATGCTCAAGATATAAACCTTGGGAAAACAAAAATTACAGCTCACAGATACTCATTAGTGAATACTTGGCCTTACCGCAGCAGCTTTAGCTGCAACGTGCAATGTGCTTACAGCCTAGGGTGTAACAACTCTATCTACAGGCTGGACCAGCTCTGGGTCTAGACACCTGGACCACAAGAAAAGAGAGATCTCTTCTCCTGAATCCTACAGGAATCCTTTTCTGACATGTACAATGAAGAGATACAACCCATGCAGTCCACATGAAAAGGCGTCAAAAGCCAGACTTGCAGAAGAATAGTAACAACATAGGCAGCACAAGCAACAGAAGCAACGCATTATAATATTTATTGTATTCAGGGTGTGCTGTCAATCTGCAATACGGGAAACTTAATTTGGCAATTAGGCTTCAGAATTCAAGTAATGCAATGTTACAGTAAACAAGCGCTAATTACAGTGAGCCTACTCCAGGCATACAGCCACATTGCAAGGGGTAACTGGCTGCACCAGACCCTGTCATACACAAATATGTGTGAGCTTCCAACCACTATTTATTGACTCACAGCCTGGCTATAAAGGCTAGAGCTTGATACAAAGGAAGAACATATTGACTTAATTCAGAAGCTAAAGTAAGGAATAAGGAAATAGCAACTAAATGTGAAGATAACTCTGTCCCTGGCACTATCAGTAACCTATGAATTAAGAATGGCTTGTTTCCATTCTGATTTAGTGGCATAAGCATTCATGTGGTAACTATCATTGTAACATCTGAGCAAACTTTACAAGTACAGTAGCAAATAGTGCCAGCTCTCTAAAACTCGACTCCCTCCAGCACCAAATTTGTTTGCCATAAGAACTGCAGAAAACTATCCAAGTAGGTTATGGAGACCAAAGACTTCCTGAAACAGATGTTACCAGAGGGCTGGAGAAATGAGTTCTACAGCTTGTTCTCATTGGGAGGAAGTTTGGGCCCAAAAGATGATCTTTCTTTGATGTCTGTGCTGTTCAAAGCAAAATCCTTGGCATGCACCTGCATTTTTGGTGCTTCAAGAGGCAAAATAAATGCATCAGAGGTTATTCTCAGGTCTACAGCACTGAACATACCAAATCCTCTGCTGTTACTGGTTCTCCTTTCTTGTCATTAGCCACCACCATTTTCCCCAGTCTCTCCTTCATATCTTGAAGGCTGGTGGTGAGTGCCAGGATGGCCATGATTTCACTTGCAACGGCAATATCAAACTGAGCCTGCAAAATAGAAATGAGAATCACAAACTGAATCAAAGTCGGATCAAATATTCACAGGGAATCGTCAGGAACAGACTCAGGAAAGACAGATTTCACACTGGAATTCAAACAAGTTCTAAGTGGTAACCTACGGCTTCTGAGATGACTCAGACTAGAGTAACTTCAAGCACTTTGTTTATATTCCCTCATTAATGTTCTCCATTACACTTCATTTACTTGGGAACCAGTCTTGCAGAGTGCTTAGCCCCCTGGCTCACATTATCCTTAGCAGAAGCTCCCTGAAAGACCAAGAACTTTTTTCTATGGCAGAAGAGAAAATCAGCAGATGTGTTTTGAGCTTTACTGGCACGAGCACAACACTGTGTTGGGTTTTTTTTCCTGCAACACTCTGTTTTGTATTCTGCTTCCAAAAACATTCTTGTTACATTTGATCATTCTTCTTCTACATAAACTCAAAATTTAGAGTCTATGCTGCTAGGTCTTTTGCTTGACCTCTAATGTAAAATATATCTTTGTCCACCCTTTTTTCAAAAAAATGAACAAATCACAGAATGTTAGGAGTTGGAAGGGACCTCTGGAGATCATCTAGTGCAATCCTTCCTGCTAGAGCAGATTTATCTAGGTTGCACACAAATGTGTCCATGTGGGTTTTGAAAGTCTCCAGAAGGAGACTCCACAACCTCTCTGGGCAGCCTGTTCTAGTGCTCAGTCACCCTCACAGGAAAGAAGTTTTTTGTTATGTTCAAATGGAATATCCTGTGTTCTAGTTTGTGCATTGCCCCTTGTCCTGTCACTGGGCACCACTGAAAAGGGACTGGCTCCATCCTCTTGACCCCCACCCTTTAGACATTTAGAAGCATTGATTAGATCCCTTCTCAGCCTTCTCATCAGATCCCCTCTCAGTCCTCTCTTCTGCAGACTAAACAGCCCCATGTCTCTCAGCCCTTCCTCATAACAGAGATGTTCCAGGCCATTAATCATCTTTGTAGCTCTCTGTTGGACTCTCTCCAGTAGTTCCCTGTCTCTCTTGTACTGGGGCGCCCTGAACTGGACACAATACTCCAGATGTGGCCTCACTAGGGCAGAGTAGAGTGGGAGGAGGACCTCCCTCAACGTGCTGGTCACACTCTTCTTAATGCAATCTAGGAAACCATCAGCCTTTTTGGCTACAAGACTATATTGCTGGCTCATGATTAACCTGTTGTCCACCAGACTCTCCCACGTTGTTCTCCACAGAGTTGCTTCCCAGCAGGAAGTTAAAAATAACCCAAGAACTGTATGTGGCACCAGTTAGATTGCTCTTGTAGAAATACATCCATACTGTGCAGTATTTCAGCACAACATAAGCTGCAGTCCTTACTTTTCTTTCAGAGCTTGCAGTATACATTAGCTGTATTTGTATTAATTTACTGTTAGCACAGCCCAGGCCACATGCTGTCAGAAGAAAGGCAAAGTCAGTAATGTATTATGTGATAGGAATGCAACGTTGGGAATGAACAAGAACTGCAGCTTCTTTAGTAACTTCTCTCCATCTCCAGCAATTAAAGTCTATACAAGAATCTAGTAATCAGCATCCTAGTGTTACCTACATTAAGAAAGCCCCAGAACTGTTTCTGTGTCAGACCTCTACCAGATGTATCCCATACTGACTAGTACCAGGGGAAACTGTTAAAATTCAGGGCTTTGCCTGTTCTTAAGAAGCATCTAGAGAGATTATTGTTCAATACATACCTACCTTACCACTCCTACCCATCTGTCTATACTTCAACAGCTTCTGCCCTTTTTCACCTACATTCCTGCTTTTAGAATCTGTCTTGACAGCTACGGTCCAATGTAGCCGTCAGGCTGACCTCTATGTACCTGCATGTTCAGTCAAAACTTCTAAAGACACCCTAGTACTTTTCTGCATTGGGCAGAGAAAGGGAGATACATACACCACAAAAAGAAAAAAAAATTAAAAAAAATAAAATTCCTGTAGTTGAGCTTTTCAGCATTGGGATTCAAACGAAATGTTGACATTACAAAGCAGATTTGCTGTATTCCCTGGAAGCAGTTCTATACGTAACATAATAGCTGGGCACACAATGAATATTGTTAGCGTTGCGATGACATGGACACTACTATATTTTCTGAAGTTGAGAATGTCCCCAGTAAGTCACTGCAGCATATGTAAGACAGGAAATAAGCCTGAGAAATTTATGCCCAACCCATATACTGGAATATTATCTAACTTTATCAGAATGTTTATCAGGAGACCAAAAAAACCCATTTTTATTAACATTGTTTCTTTATAAACCCAAAAGGACAGGAAAAACAATCCCAAGTAGATGCTTAAAGAGTGGCATAATATTTAATTGAAAAAATAGGCAAAAAGACTGTGGTAGCAGGTGCTATTTTGACTCTAATAACCTTTATACACCTATGAAATGCTGACAGAAGTCTTAGCTGCAAAGTCAGTTCTCTGTTGATGAAAGGATCCACCCACATGGATTCAATTGCAGGATCAAGGGCATTAGTCATGTAATACTTCTTAGAAACCACAACATCCCTGTTCATTAAAAATGCAGACTTTCATGCCTGCTGTGCTCTGCCATTTTACACAGGTGTCATTGATTTTAAGAGTGCTAGAACATCACTCCAAATATTTATAAAATGCATCTGTTAACTATGAAGTCCTGTTTTCTCTGGATCTCTGGCTAGGCTCTGAAATGTGTTTTCCTAACTGTTAGCTTTATTTCTCGAGTCACTAAGTGCCTGTTAAAATCTGAATGGATATGCATCAGTCCAACATAGCAAAAGTGAAAGCATTAAGGTCATTTTAGCCAAAACAGTACCTAAGCAACATTTGACAGCCACATATCAACTAGTGTTCTATAATAAAACAACCCACATTTAACTCAGCGGAATAATTGCAGTTTTAAAATGCTGTACTTCTTGTGGCTGGCAGAACCTGGCTCAAAGCTAATAATCACATTGAGTCACTGAAACAAAACTAAACATAGGAAAACATCAAGTGTTGAAGGACTTTGTACCAAGTATAATATTTTGTAGTCCCGGCCCATTTTCAGAGATGAGTATTACCTAATAGTCTCTACTCTGTGTGCTCAAAACCAAAACAAGAGAGCAGGGAAGGTGTCCCTGCCCATGGCAGGGAGTTGGAACTAGATGATCTTTAATTTTTCTTCCAACCCAAACCATTCTATGATTCTATGCTTGCTCTTTTCAGTTCTTCTTTGCAATTTCACTGCTTTACCTGCTGAATTGAGCAAAAATATTAGTACTACTCTTTTGTCTCTTTATTTAGGTACAAGGCCTAGAAGAGGTCTGAAATAATAAAAATTAAAAATAGTATTTCCAAAATGAATGAAAGCCTTATCTCTACCACAATAGCTATTCACCTCAAAATAGTCAGAACCTCATGAAATTAATGATCCAGAGTGTTAGATTACAGGATCTCCATTGATTTAGGAGCAACCGCACACCATCACAATGACTTTGTTCCACCTGTCATTGCTGTTCCACAATGCATTGTCTCAGAAAGAGATTTACCCATGTGACACCAGGAACACTTGTTCAGATAATGTTGGAAAAGTCTGGCTTTCAATGTATCAGTAATTTCTTTAATAAATGTCCAGAGGCTCTCATATAGTAGTGTCAGTTAGCTTTTTACACTGCTGCAGAGTATACAAACACTCATTTCCTGAACTATCCTGTCAAGCCCACACATTAAAATTAAGCACATGCTCAAAGTTCTTACAGGTTAGATCCCAGAGCTGAGATGCATCATAAGGAAATGAAAACTCTGAATAAAAACCTAATGGTCCTTTTCAGTCCTCAGCAATGGAACAAACAACACATCACCCGTCCCTTCTCCCAGTTTTTTAATATTAAATTTAAATATTATTTATATTACATAGATACTACATAAATAGTTTGGGGGACTTGGAAAAAGTAAGAAAAGTAATACAAATTAATCTTATGAAAGCATAAGGGCACCTTTTATACTCACAGGATGACAAATTTGAACCCCTAACATACGCAATTTAAAAAACTGCTTTCAACACATTGTATAAATATGCATTGGTTTCTGTTTCTGAAGCATCGGACTCAGTCACTCATTAACACAATCAGTTTTACTGCAAGAATACTATACAATAGCAACAGACGTTAGCATTGCAATCCAAAGAAGCATGCTGAAAGAACTGCAGAAACATTTCTCAGCCTCTAAAGCGAAGTCTGTCCAGAATGTGATATATTAACTGTCTTTACATACCTGACGGACAAATCCTTTCTCTGAATTTGCTTGCCCAACTGTTATTTTGCGCAGGAATCTGTCGTTTGTATCCACCACTGAAATAAGGGAATAGCAAAAGTAAAACATGTTAACAAGGACTAAGGGATGTGTGTTCTTCCAGGTGTACCTGTTGTTATACCTGTAAGATTCAGCAGCTTGAACAGAGTAACCAGCCAGCCACACTCCTGCACACTAGCATTAGCACTGACTTAGTTTCTCTCTTCTAGCTGATATCATTAGATGATAGTTTGAAATAACTCAAATGGAATTTCTCTGAACAGTATTTGAAGCTAACAGATTCTTAATATTCTGACAAATTAATATTTTACCTACGTAAGAAAAATCTGTCTTAGTAGATACAGTGTACCTCAGACCTACTTCAAATCATTTGCTTTGTCATTGACTTGTTAAGAATTGATTTTAAGACTGAACAAGGTAGGTTAAAGTTAGTCTGTTTCACTTTTAAAGGATGATTATGTTGTCAGATCCCATTCCTCCAGACAAGTCAATTTCTTGCACATCACAGTAACTAACTCCACATTCAGCTGCACAGCATTCAAAGCAAGTTTTTTTTCAACTGTCAAGATCAACCATTTGCTACTTCACACAACTTCAATTTCAGACATTGTATTTCTAACCCAGAAACACTTTTGGTATTGCAAGGGCATGTCCAAACCATCCTGTGGAATTGCTAACTTCACTAACAACCATTGCAAGACAAGTTCTCCAATTCTGCA
This sequence comes from Eurystomus gularis, assembly GCA_013400335.1. NCBI lineage: Eukaryota > Metazoa > Chordata > Aves > Coraciiformes > Coraciidae > Eurystomus > Eurystomus gularis. The sequence continues at coordinate 167,661 of VZZY01000246.1, forward strand.
CTGACAACACTCAACTTCAAACATGCCTTTGTAGGAACCAAAAGGAAGGACTGAGAATAGTCTTAAGAGCTCTCTTATCTGCTAAGAACTGATCAAGTTGTTTCTTAGGAAGAAACACTAGGAGGATGTTTCTGTTTTTTTAGAAAATGAGACTGAACACTAAGAGATCTCCTTCCCAGGAATGGCAATACCTACACAATCCAAGGGAGTCAGCAAAATTACCTCCTCCCACTTTTCCTGCTGCTTTTGCAGATGAGCAAATTTGTCTGTACAGAAAAGGACAACATAATTACCCAGGATTAAGAGGGACTTTGAATCTCAATCGTACACAACCTCAATTTGGGGTCACAAGTGAGCTTGGAAAAAAGCAAGGTTTAAGCCACTTCCCCTTCTTGGGCATTTCTCATAGGGCTATTGTAAATACTATATATGCCTTCTTTCCACTACATAGTATTTAGGCCCCTAATTTCTTCAGGAATTCCATTTCAGGGGTAGTGCAACACAGATTTGGATAACTCATTTCCGTTTCTGTTTATACAGAGTCATACTCCAAAACACTACAGTACCAGCAGAAATTGCAGAACAGAGCTCAGCAGATGGAAGCAGTACCCTCACACCAAGCTGTGTTACCATATGCCACCATGAAGCCATATGGCAAGCTGATCTCTCAAGCACAAACTTACCCCTTCTCCTCTTAGCTCAGTCTCATGAGCGGCCTTAAGCAGGCCTAAATGTCTTTCCTGTCTACCCAAGCACTGATGAGAGCAGGAACTACCCTTCCCACCAGCCTGGACAGCCAGAGGGCTGCTTTTTATCCGGTCCTTCCTAGTGAGATCACGTAACCTGAACACCCTTACCATAAAATCATAACTAACCCTGCAACTCTTTCTGGTCACTGGGACACACTGGATTTCTCACCATGGTCAGAATTCATCCTCTAGGAAGTCTCTCATAGCTGTATTTAGAACTAGTAAAGTAAGTAATTGGTTTTGCCACAAAAGCAATTTTCCCTTCTCCAAATTTTCTCTCTTCCTTACCTAAAGTAAACGTTTCAGGTTCACCCAAATGTTAGGTTTAAACTCTCTACTTCCTTATCCTCTAGAGATATAAACAGGATCTGAATACCAGGGGAAGGGTAGGTAGGGGGAAGCTTTTCTTCTTTTCAGTATGCTGTACCTGTTCAAGTTAGTGTAAGATAACAATGACCTTTAAGCTTGTGACACTTCTAAGGACACAGGTCCTGTCTGAAATTAATTTTCAGACAATTTGATAGCTTTGCCTTCTACCCTACAAATTCCTTGGTACATAACAAGCTTCACAGACACATGGATTGCAGAAAAAGTCCCAAATAAAATATTTTCCGAGCTATCTAAAATGTTACTAAACCCACTTCTTTTTCCTGAAATGCTTAAGATATGTGCATCATATAGAGTTGTGTGGGATAGACATTTCACTAACATTGTTTGAGATGAATTAAATAACTCACTTGAGATTAACAGCTGTTGAGTAATGTTGCCTCCTCCCAAACCCGTGCTGATAAAAACTATGAGTCTCATTACACTAAATATTTATATTACTCCTTCATTCTAATGGAGGTTTCTTCCAGACACACTGTGTGACTAATAAAAAACAACTTATGCCACATTCCCCAGTATTATCTTGAGAAAACTATCCAAAGTCTGAGATGCCACGTACACAAAAGGCAGAGTAAAGCATGGCCAAGATTCCTCACTTCTCAATAGATTCACCTTATTTCCCTGAGCAACACAACACTTTCTATTTAACAGTGATTTTGAACTAGTAACTCTGGTGTTTGAGAACTTAGGAATAAAATAAAATCCAATGGAATTTAGCTCAAAACTTTATGCAGAGTTTACTTGCTTAAAAAAGAAAAAGAGATACAGATTTTGAGGTAAACACTGAAATTCAGCCTAGCACAAAAACTGGAAAATGTAGAGGGGAGTTGTCTAAGGGTGTGAGAGCAGATATTGGTTTGCTTGGCATACAGAGTTGAAACTGTATCACATCTTTCACCTCTGCTTCCTAACAAAGCAAAAAACTCAAGACACTTTAAAAAAAACCAAAACATGTAATCCCTGAGGCCTATTTAGTCTCTGAGCTAAGGAAGCTGCTGAGCTGGGGAGGATGAAGGACCAGTATCAAGTAAAGTATGTACAAATAATCTAAAACCATCATAATGGTTTAATAATAAGAAAAGAATGGACAAGATCTGTAAAATGTACAGAAAAGCCATTTTCATATGTTTTAAGATGTATTATCTAATGTGGGAGAGACAAGGGATGTACTTAAGCGGTCAGCGCAACTCGTCCTTCAGAATACTAGCAAAGCCTCTTAGGTTGCTGCAGCTATTTGACTAAATTTAGAGCAACGTACCACACCTAAATTTGTTATGCACCCCAATTTCCCACTTGCAAAGGGGTTGTTCTTACAGTCAGAGAGTAAACAACTCTGATTTAAGTAAAATGAAGCAAATTAGGAAATAAGGTATGATTAAATCCAAGCTGAAGTGAGGCTTTCTGACCACGTACCTCTCTGCCACGTTATGGTAGATGGGTCAATATCAAGGCGTGAAAATTTGCTGATCTCCTCTTCTGTTAAAGCCCCAGGATCAGTCTTGTTTACTCCCAGCCTCTATCCAAAAACAAGTTAAAGAAACACAATGAAGTGGCTTTGTTTGCTTCAAAAGTATAGCTGCTCTGGCTTATCACCCCCACTTTCAGCAAGACAAAAAATCTGAGGAGCAGAGGAATGAGAAAGGTAGCTCCTGATGTTCAGCAAGGAGTTAAAAAAGAAAAAAAAAAAAAAGGTATGAGAACTTCCATAATTACAAGTCCAAACCACACATATAAGGGGGGAGTTTAAATCTTAATAGTCCTCTTCTGAAAAAAATGTAATCCCATCCCATCAAGATTTTTTTTACATTTGATTTTTAAGTATAAGGAATCATTACACTACAAATAATTCACAGCAAAATAATTCAGTTATATTGGAAATTACGATGCATGTATTTGAATGTTATAAAACCAAGCTCTTTTTTACTGAGTTGCAGCTCATGTGAAGAGAAAGAAATCCATTTCAATGGCAGAGACAGTTGCTATGTCATAAATAACCAAAACACTCCCTCTCCTCCCCTACCTGTTACCCTACACGAAGTATAAACAAGGACAAAATGAAAATACTCCAAAATTCTGATGGAAAATTCTGTGAGATCTACTCTAGTAGAGAGTCAATCAGGCACCACTCACATTTTTGTTTACTGGCATTCAAATAAGCAACACAAAAGCTTAAAAGCTTTTTTCCAAAACAGAAACTGGTATTACCTCTATCCTCCTTTCCACCCCCAAGTTCCAAGTGCACACTTGGCGGCTATCCATTGCCATCTGGTTACTCTGAAACAACACCAGTCAGGACTCAAAAGCCAACAACAAACATGGAACTGGATGCAAGGAGACTGAAGTTGTCCTTAAGGGTCATATTCAAAGGCTTCATATGCTCCTTCGTCTACACTAGAGAACTGTGTTGCTTGCTATTTATCAGAATGGCAGCGTCAAATTCAGATATGTAATAATTACATGAATTGTGTGTAAGCTCTTCTGGAAGCATTCAGGAAGCAAGATGGGATACAAAAATATACTATGCACACAAATATATTTCCAACTCTCAAAGGAAGAACACTGTCAAATTGACATCAATAAAACCCCAGAAGTATACACTATAACAGACTTTTCAAACCAGAAAATACTGCAGAACCAAAGAATGTGAGCTTTCAAACCTGTCTTTACTGTAATACGAAAAGTATTTTAAAAACTAACTTTAATATTTCATCAAGAAAGACACAGTGTTTAAAAACATTATTGGTTTATTTCAGGAGAAAAGAATAGCAAAAATGTCAGTTATGAAAATAATATCAGACCCAGATCCTATTACTGGATGATGCTTTCAAAAAAAAGTGTGATTGAAAAAAAAAGACTTGATAAATTCACGAGTAAGGTTTATATAAACTCAGTCCCATATGTCCAATAATTTTAAGCAAGTTGCATAAGAGAGTACGCTTTATAAGAGACACTATAGTTGAGGAGAGACTATGTTAACAACTTACTCTCAGACGGGCAAGCTGAATAGCAGAAAATTCTCTCACGCCATTAACTACTGGAACCAGTCTACTATACAAAGCCTAGAAAAAAAAAGAGATGAGAAGTTAATAAAAGAAAAAGTTACAACCAGGAACTAGTTAAATAAGAAGTTAATGCTTTTATTTTATTCAGATTAGTTTCAGCAAGAATTTCCCAACTACACAAGTTGTAGATTTCTGCTTAGCGATTTAAAAAACAATTCTAGAGAAGGTGGTAGGCTTTTGAGCAACACTTATGATTTAACAGTCTAAATCCAATTACCAAAATTACTGTTTTTTTATGTTTCACAAAAAAAAGTATTATTTCTGAAATTGGGAACTCTTTAAAACTTTAACCAAAGTTCAAACTATGGGTATTATTTGCAAACTAGCCTAAACGCACATTTGTGTCCTACCAAGTAAAGGGGATATGACAACCGTGCTTGATTTTAACACTGTAGCCAAAAAAGAGGCTCCTTCTTTCACTTCCTCCCTTCCCTTTAAAGACTCAAGTTAGCACTTGTGTTAAGGTCACAACAGATTTAGTGGAGGGAAGAGTAATTTATTTTCCCCACAAGTCCTTCCTCTTAAGGTACATCATACTCAACTATACATCAGAACTGTAATTTTTAACTTTAAAAGGAGTATACAATTTATTTTAAGAAATGAAATTATTTATAGAGAAAACATCTTTTATTAGACTATTCAGTACAGTCTGAAAGAGTTGACAATGCTCTGGGCATAAGATCGTTATCTTAAAGTCTACCTTATGATAGCTATTTGCCAGAAAAATATTTTCTATAAGTAAAATTTCCTAGCAGAACATAGAATGGCTTCAACAATAGTTTCTGTTCACACAGTGAAAATATAAAAAGAGAATTAAGATATTTTGCGTTGAAATACAGTTTATAGAAAAACCGAAAATAAAAAAAAAGTCATGTGGATATCAGAAAATAATTCTCACCTTATCAGATTGAGTGTTCTCATGCAAGATCCTAGCATCAATAGCAGCAGCCAGCAAATTATTTGCAGCCGTTATAGCATGAATATCTCCAGTCAAATGAAGATTGAACTAGAAGGTGAGAAGAAAAAAATCTTTTTATAAGAAACCATTTAACTCATCTCAGAGAGATGAGCAGCAACAATCATTGCTATCTCCTTGAGGCTGCAGCTCTGATTACTCACCTACCAGAGTAGATGAAATATTATCAGGTTGAAAATATATTAAGCTATAGGAAGGAGATGTTTTCACCTGTGTATGTACTAAACTATCCTTAGTCTAGCCCAATAAAGCTATGAACATCTTTATTCTTTGCTAAATGAGTCAAAAATGAAAAGCCCAGGGCTACCGTTTCACATCATTAGTACTAAATCAGTTTACTGTCAATATTTACTAATGGGCCTGGACCAAAGATGCCGATTTCTGCTGAATCCCTGCTGTGCACGCTGGCTTTGGGGGTGTACACCAGCACTCTGCTAGCCATGGGAGAACAGCCCATAGCTTATGAGGCATGAACTTTGCTGATACAAAGTCTGTCCAACAAAGTTTTGTGGAAAAATCTGAAAACAGCAGTTTGGATTAGATTAGGATTTGTGTTATGTAAATACTGTATTTTTTATATATCTCTGACTGAAGGAGGCAGAAGGTCAGTTTTAATTGCACTGCAGAACTGATAGCAGAGGGGCACCAACAGCAACCAACACAAGCCCTTGACTGCTCACACTCATGTGCAACAGGGGATCAAAACCATAACTAAGTGTTACACCAGGGCTCTGTTCATACCAGCTGTGCACTTTCAAGGTGGCGCTACACTAGCTCAGGCCATGGAGTGGTTTTGTTGAGGTCTAAATTAGACTCTTTTGGAGTTGAACCATTGTGCATTTCCAAACAAACACTGAATATATGCATAAGCTTAGCCATGCTATCCTTATGTGCCACATTGTCCAGAAAATCTGCATCTTTTACACTCTGGAAACCAACACAAAACCCTGCTGTCAAACCCCAGAGTGCTGAACCCCCAGGCACATGGCTAAGCCTGCTGAGGACAAGGGAGGGAGGCTAAGAAAGGCATCCAGCTCAGATGGTAGCAGTCAACCAACAAGAAGTACTACACAGTCTGCATTTCATCTCTGTCCTTGACGCAGGCTGTCCATAAGCATGTGGATCACATAGCTTTACATCATGAATGTTGTGCTAGCCAAGGGTGCACACTTCAGTCAGAGTATTGCTGTTTTCACAGTAACAGTATTTTGAAAGCATGTACCCAGCCAACTCCTTCCAAAACTAGCATGTGATTTTCAGAAGCCCTCAAAGAAACCTAGGGATGACTCCATCTTCAACAGAAATTTATTTTTTGTGGGTAGAGGAAAGCTGCAGATTAATATAGAGGCAAGAACACAATTCTTTCACTTTGACAGCACCAGGGCCCCAGGGGCACCACCCTGCAGCTCTTCAGCAGCCTGCACCTCTGAAAAACAATTTTTCACAGGACATTTCTGTGTTTCACCACTATTGTTGAGTCAAATCATCTTCCTTTTACTTATCCAGCAAAAATTGTGGTATTCACCCCTCTGCAGTATTCTGAGCATGTCTCACCCTACCACAGGAGGATCAGCTGGGCTAAAAAAAAGTCCACTTTGCTATACTCAGTGACTTCTGCTAAAAACAATTATTAAATCTACATTTGAAAAAGAAACTTCCTCAACCTATCAGTCCTGGGCCTCCTTGCCTTTTTCTACTCCACCAGAAAAGTAATGCTTTCCCATTCTCTTTTGCAATAGACATGGATATAAAAGGAAAAAATTAGCAGTATCCAGCTCTTTGTCTTGTATGTTATGTGTGGATGGTGGGCTTTCTTCTCAGGAAGCATCTGAAGGACAGCTGAGGTGTTACAAACATGTACAGCAGCTGTTCAACGTTTTGGCAGCCCCACTCCACAGCTCTTCCACATCACACAGCAGGCCGGTAGAGATGGCAAGGACCACCCCAATTCTCCAGGCAGACCATCAGCACTGATAAAGTGCTGCGGCAGCCACCTTGGCCTGCTCACCCCTCACAGAGGGACAGGGACTTGCTGTCTCACCTCCTCCATGGGAATCACTTGAGCATATCCACCACCAGCTGCTCCACCTGCACAGGAAAGCACATGGTCACGTCAGACTCGCACTGGTTTTGGAAAAAAACAACCACCCTTAAAGACACAAAATGAAACATACAGTGTTGATGACCTTTCTCAGCATTTTGATTTCTATTAGGGAATCAATGATGCACCCAAATAAACAGGATTTCCTCAAACCTTGCTAGATTTTTTCAGCAGGCAGTAAAAAGGGAATTCTTGATATGAAATGAAAGCCTACATATGATAGCTGGCCAACACTTTGGCTACATAAGGGCTACCCTCTGTTCCTGCCCAGATTTAGGACACAGTCATGCACATGCAGCTGTTGGGTGGAAAGATGTAGCAGTCACAAGCAAGCACTGCTTCTGAATGAAACCTGCACATCCTTGCCTGAGCGCTCTTTCCCCACTGACTCTCAGGGTACAGGCAAAAGAGTTCACTATAGCCTATGCACAAGTTGAGTGGAGGGATTAAAGCACTCACATGCACCAGTCTTGGCTGAGAAGCACCAAGCACCAGGAGCCTTCCAGCTGAAATCAAACTTGTTAACATAAACTTCAGCAAAGTAAAGTAGAGCAGATGGGGAGTGCTTGCCCATTAGGCACCAATCTCAGCTGAGAAATGGCAAAAGAAAGACTGCATTATTTCCTATCAGCATTGAAGACAGGCTTCAACTCTGGCTGGCTCATACCGGGCCCTCAGGCTCTTAAAAGGGTTTCTAGGCAAAAATACAGCAGTCTACTATTAGGGGCAACAACTCAGAAGAAAAGAAAGAAGAGGTTCAGACCTAACCAAACATATGATGCCGATACAGCTGAACCATACGTGTAACTGCCAGTCTCCTTAGCTCAGATACTTCCAACCAACAAGAGTGGATTTAGGACTCCTTCTCAAGGAACAATTAAAGAGTAATATTTAGAGACATCTTTAGAGAGTCTCCAAGCAGAGGAGTGGCTGGAAAGGTGTGTACTCGCACAAAACTCCTTCTGGCTAACACATCCCCACACCTTTCATTATGTTTGGGCTTTATCTGCATTATCAATACACACTAAGTACATGAACATAGAAATGAACCTTGCATGGGAAGATTTGTGCAAGAAACCTTTATCTATTAGTTCTTATAAAAAAATCCAATATGCTACCATTCAGACAATCCATTGAGTTAGTGAAGTAACTAAGGAACTAAAAAGAAAAAAAAGCAAAAAAAATAAAAAGGCAGTATTTCCTTTTAATCTGAAAGAGGCGCTAGATTCTGCAAGTATTATGTACCTTTAACTCCAAAAGTAGGTCCTTGAGAAGGCTGTCTCAGACAAGCAAAGGAATTAATGTTAAGGTGTGCAGTAAGCGCCTGAACAAGCCCAATTGCGACTGTGCTTTTCCCCTCTCCTAGGGGTGTAGGAGTTATTCTAGAAAAACAAGAGAAAAGATTAATCAAATTCTTTGCTGATGTCAGCCTGGCTGAGAATATCAGAACTTACTGGTTTTTATTTCAATGAAGAATATTTGTACAGCAAATTTCAATAAGATTACTTTATTTCCACAAAAAGCCTGCCACAATGTTAGTCCTTAGCTCAAGCTGGAATGCTAACATACATGTGTCTTCTATTTAAGCAACTTACTATGATAGCAGGAAAAGAGAAGATTATTTTGGCAAAAGTTCTAAAAGGAATATACTGAATTCAGACATTTTTATTACAGCACAAAAGTCTCACCAGTTTCATTAACAAACCATCCATCAAGATACTCTGAGCACTACTTTTCTGTAGTAATGCATGAGATGTTTTATTCCTACTGCTCGAACTTTAAATGAAATAATAGAATATTTTAAACAGCCAACACTTTTGTTTGCAGAGCTCAATTATCTCCCTTCTGCTTTTGTGTCACCATAACCCTCAACAATGACAGATCAGCTGCTTTTCAAATAAAAGAGGACACAAAAGTCACTATATTCAACTGAATGTGATTTATTTTACACTTACGTTTTGTGACATTTTTGCATATTTAAGGGTGATGAGGGACAATTCCCATCACAGCCCGACCTTCCAGACAAAAGCTCAAAAACCTCAAGCTACAACTCCCACGTCTAGACCATGATGGAACCAGGACAGAATTTTAGCAAGACACCCAATCTCAAATCAGAGGCACTTCAGTTTAAGTGATGTCCTCCCTGCTTTCGAGGTCAGCACATTTCTTCATGATCTATGTTAAAAGTATGGGGCTGTTGGGGTTTTTATCTTTTTTTATTTCTTAAAGTATGGATGAACACATCTCACATCTCCAAAATGCATTCAAATGATTCATTTGAGGCATAGCATTTCTCCTCCTGACTGGCAAAAGAATAATGCCCCGGTCGTTTTTACAATCACATTACTCTCACTCAAGTCCTACTTTTTTGGCAAAGTGCAACCATTCATATCTTTGCTGCCTTCACTACTCAACGAGAAGAAAGAACCTTAGTGAGGTCAGTGTTCGGAACTGATGTTCATTCCCAATGACATACAAGCATGCACATGCATCCTGGTCGACGAGGAACCTTTATCCTATGACCTCTTCAAAACTTGAGCTAAAAGATCTAGCTCTAATGGGAAACAATTCTTTTCCCAACTAGTGATTTTTCCAAGATATTGCTATCCTCAGATCACAATGTAAACAGCATAAAAACATTACTAAAACTGTACAATGCAAGCAGACATTCATGTTGTCTCCTTGCCTTTAAGGCTCAGCTTCGTTCACCTTGTTCACAGATTGACAAAAGCCCTTCTTTATCCCACAAAATGTAAACACATGAAAAACATGAACAAATCTACCTTTTACATCACCTTGCATCCTGGGTTTTTCGTTAAAAAGAAACAGCCTTTGTTAGATACATCCAGAAAAAATTGGGCAATAGGAGGCAAGGCCTCATATTTGTTATCTGTAAATTAACATCATCTATACCGTTTTAGGAAAGAATTTTCCTATTCAGAAAAGTAATGCTTTAACTCAAGTTCCAGTGAAGTCAATAGGGTTTAGTACATCTATAAAATAATCTCTGAACTGACACTATTTGGCAATAGTGTTTTGTCTACTGATAGCTTTGAACAAATGACCACGCAGTACACTGGTTACTTAATTCAGGCCTTTGTTTTTAGTCACTTTTTTCCACATTTGTAACATCGTGTTTGCCAACAGATTCTAAAGCATTGACAATAACTCACTAACCAGACTATTTTGTATTGCATCTTCCTAGAGACACACTCCCTTGATTTCACAGATTCACAGATATTTAGCAAAATATTTACGTAGAGTCAACAAAAAGTGGGAGATTTAGAGCATATCCTGAGAAATCCATTTTATTTACACTTAAAAGCAATTTTGGTCGCTGTCATCTTTTTATTGACATTATGCCTTCTTATTTCCTTCTCATCTAACTACAGGAGTACAGAATGCTACTTCATTTATTTTATTGTCAAGTCTGCAGCTCCTAGAAGGATGGATACTTTATAATCTCTGCATTGTCAGGACAGTGAGCCCTCCTGGTTTTACTGTTGCTACACTGATAACTTCCATTTTTCCCACCACTACTTCTGTCATCTCCATTTTGTCCAGGATCCTTACTTTTGTGCAAAGATGCTTCTTTCAAAGTACTACAGCCCTGTAAACTCACTTTCACTACCAGTTTCACCCTCCTGACTACTGTTCTAACACTGGTTGCCCAAAACCTGTTCAAATCATTATTAGCATGGTTTATCCTACTGTATAATTTGATTTTGTCTATTGCCCTAATCACATTTACTTGATCCTCTTATTTCTGTGTGTTAAAACCAGATTTAAAGAATATATGAGTAATCTTGAGGCATTACTGCACTCAAAGACTTAACAAGATAATAACCTTTAAGCTACTAGTTATTTACAAAACAACAAAACAAACAAACCAACCACCAAAAAGCAAATGATTCTGCTATTAAAAAGACAACTGTTTACTGGAAGTTACCATTAAAGGAATTTCCACAAGCCCCCAAAACTCAGTGCACACAACAGCTGCACTGGTAACAGAACAACTTGTATTTGCACTGTTTCCTGTTGGTGGTTACCTCTATTTTTGAACATTGGACACATGAAGATCACATTTGAGAGAATTCAGAGACACCATCACTAGATTATTTACTCAAGTGCAGCTCAGAATATGGCACGCACAGCAGCACGTGGAATCTTTTTACAACTCTTATGAAACATGCAAAATCAAAGATGCAGCCTACTGCTCAGTAAAGGAAAGAAAATTGGAATAGACAAATGTATAACCAGAAGGCAGGTTGGTAGTTGCATGCAGAACGGTATCTACCTGTCACAGAAGATACACACAATCAAGCTCCACATTACTAAAAAGCTCCAGTAACCTGGCTGGCCTATTCTAAAATGACCATGTAAAATGAAACAGAAAGCACTGGGAATTTTCTAGGAGAAAGACATTTTTCCAGCAAACAAAAAGAGAAACACATAATTGTTCACTGATCAAACTGAGAGAAACAGGTCTTGCCTCTGCTGAATTTCCAGTACATTGATACTCTGCACCAGCTACATGCCTATGGAGAGTGTGGAACTCTGGGAAAAGCAGCCTCCACCAAGGCAGGAGCAAAAATGAACAAGAGCAAGTTTATGACTTTTCAATCTCTTTCCACCTAACAGAACTAGCAAAACATAAGGACTCGGCAAATCACACTATTCTGTGATGCTGGACTGGTCTGGACAATTCACTTTCCCATCCTCAACTTCTCATCTTACATTGGACAATGACGCAGGACACCTTTGATTCTTAGAGGCTCAGTAGAAGCCTAGAGACTACAGGATAAACCTTAAGAGCTAAACAGGTACATAAAAAATAATCAAGTGGTTGGGGACAGCCAACATGGCTTCACCAGAGGCAAGTTGTGCCTGACTAATCTAGTGGCCTTCTACGACAAAGCTACAGCGCTGGTTGACGTGGGAGTAGCAGCCGATGTAATTTTCCTGGACTTGTGCAAGGCGTTTGACACTGTCCCACATGACATCCTTGTCTCTAAAATGGAGAGACACGGGTTTGACAGATGGACCACGCGGTGGATAAAGAACTGGCTGGATGGCCGCACTCAAAGAGTTGTGGTCAATGGCTCAAAGTCCACATGGAGACCAGTGACAAGTGGTGTTCCTCAGGGCTCTGTTCTGGGTCCAGTGCTGTTCAACATCTTTGTCAGCGACATGGACAACAGCATTGAGTGCACCCTCACTAAGTTTGCCGACGATACCAAACTTTGTGGTGCCGTGGACTCACTTGAGGGAAGAGATGCCATCCAGAGGGACCTTGATAGGCTTGAGAAATGGGCCAGTGCAAACTGCATGAGCTTCAACAAGTCAAAATGCAAGGTCCTTCACCTGGGTCGGGCCAACCCTAGGCACAAATACAAACTGGGTACAGAGTGGGTTGAGAGTAGCCCTGAAGAGAAGGATTTGGGGGTGTTGATAGATGAGAAGCTCAACATGAGCCGGCAGTGCGCTGGTGCAGCCCAGAAGGCCAACCGCATCCTGGGATGTATCAAGAGAAGCGTGGCCAGCAGGTCAAGAGAGGTGATTCTCCCCCTTTACTCTGCTCTTGTGAGACCCCACCTCGAATACTGCGTCCAGTTCTGGTGTCCCCACCAGAAGAGAGACATAGATCTGTTGGAGCGTGTTCAGAAGAGGGCCACAAAGATGATCCAAGGGCTGGAGCACCTTTGCTACGAGGACAGGCTGCGGGAGCTGGGGTTGTTCAGTCTTGAAAAGAGAAGACTTCGGGGGGACCTAATAGCTGCCTTCCAATACCTGAAGAGAACCTACAGAAAGGCTGGGGAGGGACTTTTTACAAGAGCGCCCACTGATAGGACAAGGGGTAACGGGTTTAAGTTGAAGGAGAATAGATTTAGATTAGATTTTAGGAAGAAATTCTTCAGTACGAGGGTGGCAAGACTTTGGAATAAATTGCCCAGAGATGTTGTGGCTGCCCCCTCCCTGGAGGTGTTCAAGGCCAGGTTGGACAGAGCCTTGAGTAGCCTGATCTAGTTGAGAGGCGTCCTTGCCCATGACAGGGAGGTTGGATTAAATGATCTCTAAGGTCCCTTCCAACCTAGGCCATTCTATGATTCTATGATTAATAATTCTAACAGTTACCAGCACCTCAGTTTTAAATATTAGTTTAAAAAAAAATCCTGAAATTAAAAGACTTTTCTAGTCCAATAATTACCTTAAAAAGCTGATTTAAAATATCTTCCCTTTAGTACTTGGCCTACTTTGATCTTTTTTTATAAATGAAATAATCCACTTAAGCTGTGTTGTGGACATTGAGATGTTTTTGCTGGCTACACTACTGAGCCCACACTCTTGGAACTTAGGTCACTTGCTCACATGAGTATAAAATTACAACTGCCAATGGCTAACTTTAGCTCAATTGTGCAATGCTGTGTTTTGACCTTATGCAAATCTAGAAAAAAAAAAAAACAACCCTCCTTTAAAATACGGTAAATTTTAATGAACTTCAAGAGACCTTTACACTCATTTGCATTATTCTTCAATTTCTTTAATCTGTTTTCAATCTAAACACAGAAACCCTACAATCATTTTCCACCTCAAAACTTCTTACTTTGCCACCTACCAAGCAGTCACCAGCTCCTCGGCAAAGCAAGTTTTCCATAACATTTGAAAGCCTTGTCTCTTTATGCATATCCAAACAAAGATAAGAATATGCAGACCTTTTGTTTGTTTGTTATACATCACATTAGCTTACAGTGGAGCTGTTTCTGTGGGAAAGCTACATGAGGTCTCACAAAGAGAAAATAAACAAACAGTGAGATGATACACTGCACCAGCTGTAACCTCCTCACAGCTACCCCAATCGTTCTGACTCCACTGAAAACTTTACTGGATATGTGATAATTCTCCTCTTTCAATTTTCCTATCTTCAACTTATCAGTATCAGCAATTTCAAAGATTTTAATGAGTTCGCAGTTCCTGTGATCCACATGGAAACCTGTGAAGCCTAGCTATGGAGGGCATGGGTAACTGAGTTTCCATGACAGCCTCACCTACAGAGACCTCCCATCCAAGATTACAACTGTCAGAAAAGTCACAGAAGTGTTACAACTCCTGTCACTTCATCAAGGTGGAATTATGACAAAATTGCAGTGGCATCCTCAAAATGGAACTGGAGCTTCCACATATGAAAGCACAGTGATCACTGCGAAGCTCAAATGACTGAACAAAGCCAGGAACAGGCTGAGGAATCCACAACTACAAACTCTCAAAAGCTAAGACTCATCAAGACCATTCCAATCAGGAGCTGTGCAATGACATGATAAAAGCATGACAAACAGCCTCAGCCATGACTTTGCTTTGGACTGTCAGATGTTTCAGTGCATCAACTCAGTGGTAATTTCCCTTCTTTTTCTTTTTTTCTTCTTTTTTTAATGTCTACCATTTTTCTTATCTTTTAAGCCCCTTGTGATCCAATAAATACAGTGAACAGAAATGCAACCCAGTATATATCCATTAGAAGTAAAATGCAATTCCAAATCTGAAAATTTTGTCCCTTACTGTCATACAGTTTGTACACACATTAAATTAGTATTTATTTCCCTCCATTATCTTACCGCAAAAATAGTTTATCACAAAACAATTTTAATGTTAGGTGAAAAGTACTTATTTAAATTTTTCCTGCATTCAAAATACAACACGCTTCTTGCTAAAAGCAGCATTATATATCATAATTTTTCCACATTCTATTATTCCTCAACTTGCATCTTTGAAGTGAACAAGTTTCCAGAATTATCTGGTAAACCACAGCACTGGAGCATTTAAAAACAAAATGTTGGAACACACACAGAGTCTAACAAATTGTACATGTAGTTTCATATTCTGTTTACGAATATGTTATCTACATGCTTGAATGCATGATTAAGTTACCATGGGCCCTAAACTTAGCTACTGGACCATGTAAAAGTTTCATTCATTTGTGTGCTCTCAGCTTGCAGTGAATGCAAGGCAGTTTGAATTAAGATATCCTGCAATGTTATTCTTATTTTTAGCACACTAAAAGCCTGTATACAGGCAGTTGATGCCCAAGAGCTAATTACTCCATGATAATTTGTAGCTCTGACCCCAAGGTGTCTTAACATGAGCCCTACAAGTCACACACAAAAAGTGAGAATGAAAAAAAGCTAAAGAATGCTCTCAACACAGAATAAAATGGAAGTCATGAAGAAATTACGTTTTCATCCTATTTTGGGGTGACATATTAATCAAACTGCATTTTTTCAGCATACAAAGTATGTGTTGGATAAGGCATTTAGTTACATTTGTGTGCACTCAGAAAGTGCCAAAGACTTCCAGTTAGCAGCAACTTTTTAAAAAGTCATAAATACAACGATCCTTAGAGATGAAAAGGTACATTTGGTTGCATTTTGCTATTCAGAACAGCCAGTCTGGGTTCCAGCACATCAGGAATAAACTACAACAGCATTTGCAGCAAATATTTATAATTCCTGGACATCATGAAACATTTAAACCCAGTTATGGAATTACAGGCACAAATCTCACTGGCTGCATTAGGGATGGAGGCTGGAGATTTTTCAGCTTGCTGAATACACACACATGCCGTTCACTCCCTTCATGTATGAAAAGCTAATATACATAATGATGTATCTATAATGATGATACATAATATTTTCAACAGACCAAATACCCTTAAGTTTAAGCATACATCCTAAATGTTTCCTCTGAAGCACTGAAAACTTATTCTGAAGACCTAAACTGCATCATTCTAAAAGAATTTCTAAATATCTTTGGTGATGGTGAACAAACATAAAAATCCAAATAGCAGGTTTTGGTTGACCTTGCCTTGGCAGGGAGAGGATGAAGAACGCAACTAAGGATATTATTTCACTTCCCAATTTCCACACTTGAGTGATATTCAGTTTTCACTGTACTGTACACTCTCCAACCCTATGCAGTTCCCCACTTTCCTTAACATCAGTGTCTGCTACAGTCATTTCAGCAAATGAGAACAGCTGAGAAGACAAACAGTTAGATATATATATTTTATATGTACAATATTTCAAAGTCAAACTCTGAACTCTCTCAGAAGAGAATGTTCCTTCCCATTATCATAGCCACCTTGCCCAGGCACTCCTCCTGCAGCAGATGTGGCTTTGCAGTCCCTCCACTAGAAGCAACAACTTCAGAGAAATTACAAATAGCAACATATTGCATAATCAAGTTGTGTGGGTACTAAATCCAGCCATTTGTTTGGGAAACAAATTTCAAGTCTTTATAGATGTTACATAAACTTAAGGAGATACAATTTTCTATTTGTTGCCAGCTTTTCATCTTGCTAGTCAAAACTTCCTCATTTCTCCCAAATGTTTACACACTCTGTCTGTGCCAACATAACAGCATTCAGACAATTACTTGAGATACCTTACTTGAAGAAGACAGAGACAAGTGAGAGTATGCTGCTAGAGAAGCCTGACCCAGGCTGCAGCATGGTAGGCGACTGATGCAGCTGATAACGTGAGCCTGAAACTACATGGTAGCATCTTTCTTCAAACCCAGCCAAATGCTGAATCTGCTTCTGTTTCTCCAAAACAGCAAAATACAAAATAAAACTCTACTGAAGGAAGCCAAGCTCAACCTGCTATTATTTCCTTAACCGCTCCAAGGTCCTCCAGGATACATTGTACTTCTATGTCACAGCTTTGAAGGCAGCTTCATAACTTGCCTGCCTCAGCTTTGTAACACCAGGTCTGTCAGTCTGCAACAGTTCCATCTCAGATAGTGACAGAAATTCAGGTTGTCCCCACAGGAAGGTAGTAAAGCACACAGTTTGTGAAATGCCACCCTATCTGAGGAATCAGTAGAGCAAGGCAGTTTAAGATAAGCATTCTTCTGGATCAGCCTAAAGCTGTATTTTAAACCTGCTTGGTTTTATTTATAAGAAAGCAACCATATAGATTAATTCAGAATATAAAGAACAAATTTCAACTTCAAAATTAACAAAAATCTTCACTTTTGTTCATAATTAGATGTTCCCACTTAGTAAACCAGGTGACTGAAAAATGCTGTCACTGAATGCAGGAAAAACCCGTAGCTCTTCAGAAGAGAAGTGCATAATTTTTGCTGAGCATAGCATTTGCTATAATCGTGGGAACAGGGAGCAGGATAAGCCTGCCTGGAGACATGTCTACATTTTGGAGAAAAAACATGGCTTTTAAAACTTTGTAATCTGTTTCTCAATAAAAAAGTATTTATTGTTAATATCAACAGATTAGCATGTAGCTTCTGTTAAAAGTTGTTTCTAAACAGCCACAACACACGCAGACTTAAATATTCAAGCAAAACATTTACAATTCTGATAAAACAGTAAGAAAAACTCCACACACCAACAGATAACATTTAGGAAGCTTAGAACAATACTACCTTTTATAAAATATACTTTGTTTCAGTAATAACATTTAGGAGGAAAATTTTGTATTAAAAATTTTCAAAAACTATTCGCTTTCAGAAGAAAGCAACACACAGCCAAAAAGTATTAAGGATTCTTATTTGTGCAGTGTATTAAAAAGATGTAAGCTGCATGTTTATATTAATATGAGTGGAACGAGTGGACATTAATGACGCTATTGTGCATTCTTACCCAGCAACTAGAACATATTTTCCATCTGGTTGATCCTTTAACCTTTCCAGCAGGGACAAACGTACTTTGGCTTTCGTTTGGCCATAGCTCTCAATTTCGTCTGTAAGCAATCCTATCTCCTTGGCAAGTACATCAACAGCTTTTGGAGTCTGTGCTCGGGAAATCTCAATATCACTGGAAAAGAAAACAAATAAGAGCTAGGAGATTTCTCTCAGCTTAGGTGGTCGACGACAGAGCACAAAACAACAGCAAATATTCCAACAATGGGGTTATTGTAATCAGTTTTTCAATCCCCTCTCACATTTTATTAACCAAACCTAAATATTAGCTAACACCTAATATAACATTGAAAATCATGTGCAGTGTTTGTTAATTGTTATAATTTCACAGAGTCCTCTCGTTTAATCAGATCCAAGATACTACGTAATGCTTTCATATCAAGCTGGAGACATGTCTGCTGGACGCTCAAGTGTGTCCCGCTGGAATGGATGTTTCTGGTTTTGTTTTTCTTCTCCTCTCCCCCAGTATATTTCAGCACATACACTTTACTAAAAAGTGCACGCATTCCTTGGCTAACAGTCACATAAACACTTTAGCTAAACCTGACACTTGTGCATGTAGAGCCTCTCATCAGAGAGTACCGCCAAGGAAGCTAAGCCTCACTGCTCCCCCATGAGGGCACCAAAGGAAACAAGGCATTTGAAGACCAACTCATGCAATTCTAAAACACAACTAAATTGAACATGGCCACATAGCATGAGTTTAACGCACAGGGCTCAGGCCAGAAGTCTAGTGAGCTTATAAACTATTTCCAGCAAGGACTGTGAGTGGCAGCTGAGGCGAGAGAACAAGCATGGAGCAAGCACACATGGCAGATTGCCTGAGAGGAGGTGGCTACAGGCTGGGGAAACTATTGTATCTGCAACTCCTGACCTAGACCATCTAGGGTCTTTGGATTTAATACTCCATCATGGACTTATTTGTTTCCGAACTTGAACTAGTTGCCCTTATGTCCACATAAGCATTTAGCAGCTGTAAGCTCCTGTGGCAATAAAGTCCAGGGCCCAGCACACAAGATGTGAGGAGTTGACTCCCTGGACTCGGAATTGCTCACATCACAACAAAAGCAAGTTAAAAATTACCAAGAGATTTATTACTTTCAGCCTAATCAGGCTAAATGTCTTCTGCAGTTTCAGTTGATTACCATATTTTTAAGACAGAATCTGGCAATGTCATCAAAGCTAATGTCCTGACCTTTGAAACAGTCTGCAAGACCTCAAATATCCACAGATGAACACTGAACTACTGCCAGATCTCAACTCTGTGTGGACTTCAGCTGTCCACCAGCAAATGATCAGTTTGTGCCAACTTAATTGCAATTCTTTGAGGATATCCTAAACTGCGCTCATTGTTCAATTCTAATTCTCAAGTATCCCACTTCTGCACCCTGCAGCAGCTAAGTGAAACCCAGAAATCATCCATCCAAACAATGACACAATCTAGTACTACAGGTCAAGAAGCTACTCAATCACAGCACTCAGTGGTTGAGTTACAGACCATTCCATTGCATATACCGACCTGGAATCTACTTTCTTTCAAAGACATATTGAATGCGTCCTCTTGAATAGAAGGATGTACCTTTGGCTTTCTTATGCATTACTTCAAACACACGTAGCCATAAAAATGTATCAAGAACACAAGATAGAGTGGCTTACAAACATCACATGAAAAAGAATATTTAAAGTTTTCTTCAGAACCTATAAAAGCAACTTGAGTGCCTGAAAAATATGGTTAAGTTGATGACAGTGTGGTCCCTTAAAGATTTAAGCAAGGGAAGTTTGTAGGGCAACTATTCTCCTGTTAAAGCAATTGATGTATTTGGCAAGGGGTAAGGAATGTAGACTAGTATGACAGAAAGTTTATCTGCCTCTTTTTCTCTACATTTCTACTAAATATATCAGCCTCTTTACTAAAAAGCAGAAGCTTTTATTTCAAATCTCAGGCCAGACTATCAAAACTCCCTGCAGCAATCTCAGCCCATCCTATTTGCCTCATCTCTTTGGCCACAAATGCCAAAGGCTTTTCCCATTTCCCTGTGTGTACCACTACAGGCAAAAAGTGGTAGAAGAAAAACTAAGCCAAACACTTACAAATAAAAAGTAACGAAATTCTAACGAATTGCTAACAGTTCTCCGTTGGTAAAACCATGGCTGTTATCATTTTCCCATCTGAAATTCCCTTAAGAACCTTCAAGGTAACTAGATTTTTAACAACGTAGAAACCCTTTAATGACAGACTGCATGTTGATACATGCAGTAAAGTGATAAAAGGCATTAAGTTCACAATGAATTAACATTTATACCTTAACTACTATGAAATGTTTACATCTCATCTATTATTTCTGGTAAAAATATTTTCTAGAACACAGGAAAATAAAGATTTGATTCTAACTAGCATTTTGAAGTCTACATTTGTAGCTAGTTCTTTTTGTTTGACAATGTATTCTCTACATTGGAAATACCAGACTTATTAAATGTGTAACATTATTCCATATTGCTGGAAATGTGCAACAGTGGTTCTTTTGCATGAATGAGAATTGTTAAGCAAAAGGTCCACAATTGACAATGGTAAGCAATAATTTACAAAAACCAGGAAAATGTAAAATATGGGGGAAGGCTCTACATCTACTCAGCCTGTGTGCTGGAATTTTTTCTACTGCATCTTTGTAAGAAAATCTTACATTCCATCTCCAGTATCTTTGGAAATACTTCAGCTGACACCCAGATCTCACAGAAATCAAAAAGCAGATGTTTCTAGTCTTAGTGCTTAAGCAGCTTTGCCTCATTTTCAATGAAAACTCCATCTGTTTCCACACAACATGATGTATTACTGTAAGATTACATTTTATTGCAGGATACTTTCCATCTGATGAGTTATTTTACATTTACAGAATCACAGAATAGTAGAGGAAAAGAAAAAGACATAAAGCTATAGTTATCAAATAAATGGAAGTCCTATTACTGGTTATATTATATGCCATTATATATTAATTCTGTAAATATTTATGTACAAAACACACAATGTCATAGAAAGTGTTGTGAATAATCTTTTTGACAGCTTTTTTACCATCACACTCATGATATCATGTGCTTTAGTCTACCTTTTAACTGTATTGTTTAAGGATAGGTATCTCAGGCTTTAATTCTAGAAACGTTACATGCTGGCCCAGGAAAAGCTCAAGCATTTCTTTCTCCTTGTGTCCCTAGGTACAACAGAAAACTCATTCCTTTGGCTTCTCTGTTTTAAATTACAGTTGTGTCCATTCCTGTTAAACTGTTGTAAGAGACAGTGAAAACTGATTCAAAATGCTTAGAAAAGAAAACACTTTGTAACAGCTTTCCAAAAAATCCAGCAGTGGGATTCAAGATTACAGAATGGTTGATGTTGGAAGGGGCCTCTGGATGTCATCTGGCCCAAACCCCCTGCTCATGCAGAGCCACCTAGAGCCAGTTACTTGCCCAGGATCGTGTCAAGATGCCTTCTAAATATCTCCGAATAGGGAGACTCCACAACCTCCCCTGACAATGTGTGCCAGTGCTCATTCACCCTCACAATGAAAAAGTGTTGCCTGATGTTCAGAGGGAACCTCCAGTATTTGAGTTTGTGCCCATTGCCTCTGGCCCTGTCACGGAGCAACACTGAAGAGAGCCTGGCTTCATCCTCCTTGTACCTTTTGTACACTTGTATTTAAACACATTGATGAGATCCCCCTGAGCTTCTCCAGGCTGAACAGTCCCAGCTTTCTCTGCCTTTCTTCCTATGTGAGGTCCCTTCAGTATCTGTATGGCCCAGAAGCAAGCATACAAATAAACACAAAAAACTTTTCAACACTTTCCTACATGGCAGAACCTCACCTGATATCCTTGTTTCCTCCCTCTGTCACCCAACACAACCAACACACAGCAAAGCACTCAAGAACAGCAAAGAGCTCAGGCTGCTCTAAAGGTCAGAGATGTCAACAACCATGCCAAGGCAGACCTAAAATCCCTGCAGCTCAGACGTGGGCCTTGGGAGGCGAATGACAAGAATAGACTGAAAAAGTTCTGGCTATGAGAAAATTATGCTTCTTGCTTTTCACATCTACACAGGAATTTAAAAGTCTAATGTGAAAGAATGTACCTTTAGTGAAGGAAGAAAATAAATACAAGATCAAATGCCATTGAAACCACTGGGCCTTAACTAGATCCACAAACACCTTCCCATATTAGAGTTTAGCAATTTTGTATTTCTGTTGATGTTACACAAGGCTTCACCTCCCTCCCTCAATGAAACCTTCCAGCTTTAGGTCTTCATTAAATACAGCTTGGCTTCAATGCACATCATAAAAATAAAACAGAAGGACGTGGTCACAATGAGGCATACAACAAAACAGCACAAGATTAAAAATTAATCAGGCATGGACTATTTTTAGGTTCATTGTCACATTTAACACTTGCCTATTTTTAATTTTTTTTTTAATTAAAAAAAACCCCACTTATTACCTGGGCACTGGGGACAGGGTCTGTAGTTTCAAGCAGTGCAGGTCCCACTTCCTGTACTGCTGGGACTGGATCCATCGCTCCGTGTTTTTTACCATGTTCTGTTTTTAAACAAGAAAATAGCACACACCAGCTGCATCATAAATGCTGAACATTAACTTCAAATGATCTCAAGAGTACGTTGAAATAACTTCTACAGCAAAGGTTAACAAAAAATCCAAACCTAACAATCTTTCCACTTCATGGTTTTAGGACAAAAGAAAAGCCACTGCACTATTACTGTCCTGTTGTTTGTCCATATTTCAAAAAGAAACAAGACCATTGTTAATATGGCAGAGAAAAGTGTCTAATTAGGCACTTGGAAATTTTATTCTGGTAGGATGGAGAATTACTATTCTTCTCTCACACCTTAAAAATAATGAAAGATATTAACCGCTCACTGACTCATGCTGCTTCCACATAAAACAAACTTTTGGACCCTCTATCCCTCATGCCACAAAAATGTGCGCAGCTATAATTAATCTTCAATGTCTTACCAGAATAATTAACGTTACTCTATTGATAGAAGTGCCTCTGTCAAGCTTCACTGTAATCACCAGAATTATTACATGTTTAATTTTTAATTTACCTTTCTCTGACTAAACATAACAGGCACGACTCACCCTAAACTGATTAAGAGTTCCTATTAAAATGGAAGGCAGGTAAGATGTTCAAAACAGCAACACAAAAATTAAAATCTAAACTGCAGAAGCAGTTTCTACAATTTACATAAAGAGCAACAAATTTACAGTGTTTGAAGTCACACTAACCTGCATCCGCATTGCTACTGCAAGAGAACCAAGAGTGTTTTCAGCAGCATGGTTGTTTTGCGGACCATAGTGTTTCTCTGTAAAACAGAAGTATTGTACAAATAAGTTACAAAGCCCCTGAGTATTTGAAAGCTATTTCCAACAAAAGATTTCTGAATGTTGACTTGAAATTTAACCATGTCATTGACAAAATTATAGGTCACTTCTTTTAATACTTCAAATGAAATCACCCAGGATGGTGGATATAGTGTGAAAATTAGAGAGCAACTGTATGCTCCAAAGCATATTACACACAGACACACATGCATATGATGAAGCATACACACAATAAGGAAACACAGAGATTAACTCCAGGATCCAAATAATTGCTTTTAGACAAAAAAAAAAAAAAAGTGCCACACAGTTGTGAGGATTTGAAAACCTATATATATTTTTAAACAGAACACCTAAATGAGCACAGTAAAAACTGTATTCTTTTCCCCACATCCATTACAGCGAGAGAGAACAAGTAAATGATCACAAAATACTAGACTATTATCCAATGGAACTTATAACTTGGAATCAGAATATGAAAAAACTTTTAAGCAGCAAAGTTATCTTCATCAATGTGACATTAGAAGTAGATATTGTGGAAAGTCTACAAAATTCAGAGTGACTCCAACTTTAGAGATGTTCATAACTGTTTCTAGTGGCAATGTATCATACAATAATCATACATTAGCTACTCTAAACATATTATTTTCTCAGTTTTCTGTAATCCTTCTTTTGGCTTGTTCTTCTGTTGCTGCTTATTGACTTTTATCTAGGCACAATTTCTCAAAAATTCACATCCAAGTCTCTGTGGGCATATCAATGCCCTAGTTACATTCTAAAGGGCATAGAAATAATTGTAATAAAAAAAAACAACAACTGTAAGCTGACAGCTTTAACCTTTCACCCCCAAGGGAACTGAAGTGCAAACCCTGACCTGGTCAAGCTCTCACTCCACTCACCCCATTTGTATTGATTATAAAATGCTCACATTGCTTCACACAATTACCCCGCCCAACAAGGGTCCCAGCCGTGGCAGAGCATGGAAACCTCAGGCTGAAAGCCAGAGTGGCGGGCAGAGGCATAGAGAAGAGACAGCAGAGCACCCCACCACACCATGCCCGGCTCCAGCCACTCTCTCACACCAATGTCCAAGAAAGCAAGAGACCCTTTCTGCAGACACCTTAAGCCTCATTCAGTATGTTCTCCAATCCTTTCTCAAACTTTCTTGCCAGCTGGCATCTATACATCAGTGACAAAGCTAACCTAGAAGGTGACAGTGTTGACATTAAGCTCTAATTAACTAAGTGTCTGAAAAGTCCTTCTACTTGTATTAACACTTGCCATTTAAAAAAAAAAAAAAATCTTCTGGAGATGCTCAGTTTTAGACTCAGACAGAGGAGTTTTACTGGAACAGTCTAGCACAGTCCTAAGTTGACTGTTGTTGCTTTGAGACCAGGCTGGGAGAGCTGCCAAACAGACAAATGAAGTAGGAAGAATGAAGTTTAAAATCCCCTTTTAGACAGCTGTGCTTTACAGAAACATTTCAACTTTTTATGTTATTTGGCTTAATATGACTTCTTTATCAGCGCAGAGCTAGCATGTGTGTAAAAACATATCAGAATTAGACATTGCCCTTCAATAAACTACTTGCAGGCTGCATAAGCTACACACTCACCCCACAAATGACTAACCAGGCTTTTACAGGGGTGAAGGTGAAGCTAGAGGTGAAAGTCATGCACACATGAGCTAGCAAGACAATCACAGGATTGCAACAGCTCTCTTAGGATAAATTTTACAGATGGGAGTTGGAATCGCACTCTCTGCTTTGGACTATGGCCAGAAGGTCAGCTGAACTGCAGACAGTGTGCTCCCTCCTCTGACCCACACTAATGAAAGCCCATGCAACCATCTATTTGTACCCTATTGTGCAGATGGGTGAGATCTGCTGTCACGCACTACCTGCCTGTTCAACAGCTTAGAATAGAGAAGTGGGGAAATGGCTGAATTTCCCACTAATGTACTTAAACCATACAGGCTTCAGCTTTCAAGTGACCTCAAATGAGCTGGACATAAAATCCTAAACAATTTTGGCATCCTTAGGTTGTGTTCACAAACTTGATTTTCATTGCTGTACATTTACATATAACTTCCTGCAAGACACTACCAGCACCCATTGACTCCAAAATCATTAGTGCAACAGAATAAGATGCTGCACTGCTAGAAATTGTAGACCATTTTAAAACTGTGTCAATTTAAAAATCTTTGATTAGATTAAAAAAAATAATTGAAAAAATAATTATTTGGAATTTTTTTCACTTTGAAGCAAGCACTTCTAGCTCTACTCTCCTGGCTTACATCATTACAGCTGGCCAATTCAGCTATGACCTTGTAAATTTTGAGTGCTTTTAGAACATGTGAGTGTTTTAGACTACAAGTATACCTTCATAAGATAGAAATCTAGTCATCATCTAGCAAGAACAAAAGCTATTTCATGGCCATTGTTGCTTTCAAGTTCCATTTAGCTTCTGTGACCCCACAGATGTTGGATATTTCTAAAGCAAGAAAAAAAACCAGAACAATTTCCAAGCACCTCAGCCAGATTCCACCATATATCGAATGTGAAGGGTCAGTTGTAAGACTCAGTTGTTTCGCCAAGGTCATGACTGCTCTACAATAGGATTTTAATAAATATCTTGCAATTAAACTAAGTGCATTCTCCCTGTCAAACAGACACCTGGGTTTCATGTGCCTCTCTAGTAAATCTTGAGGACAGCATTTTTTGAAGCTGCTAAAATGCATTTCTGCTATTCTTTCGGAGTTTCTCCAAGATTCTGACAATCTCAAAAACATAACCATCAAGACAGATGGACATTTGGTAGATAAGTTCTATTTAAAGTATCTTGCTAAAAATCTCACACTGCCTTTCCAAAGAAATGCTGTATTTTGCACAGTCCATTGCTACAACTTGAAAAATGCAAAGAAATCTACATGCTTATGCCACATCTTACTTTTCCTGGCTTAAGAATGAATGCTGCTGTGGTACATGAACACCATTCAAATGTTTTAATGCAGTTTTCCTAATGGCACTCTTTTAGGAAAAGGAAACACTAATATTGTCAATAGTTCTATAGAGAAAATAAGGCATGAAGATACTTAAGTCTCAAGAGAAGACATGCATTAACTTTTAGGTCTCTGAAGACCCATGCTCTCTCTGCAACAGAAGGAGAAAACTAGGTATCTAGAAGTAGGACTTGCACCAGGCAGCACACAGAGCCAGGAGAGTTTAGTCACTAGTGGTGCCCACTCAGACTGCAAGGATTGGCTTACCTCCATCCTACCTTCATAGACATGCACCTCTATCCTGAGTCCAATGCCTATGAGGTTTCTGCTTAGAAGGATTAAAATAAGGAGGGATCACTCCTTTTCATTTATTTATCAGTGCTACTGCTGTACCACCATTCGCTCTTTTCTCTACTCCTTTCCCTTTCTCCCCATTCCTCCTTCATGTAAAAGCATGTGTTATTAATAAGTTAGGTACCTGCTAAAGAGACCTGTGCTCCCATCCCTGCCCCACAGATACTTAACAATTATATCCAGCAATCCCTATGCAACATTAAGTAGGCATTAACGATGCAAGAAGTCTTCTAATCACTAGGCTAGGAAAAAGAAAACATTAATCATTTTTGGACAAATTGTGCAGCATCAGCAAGGGATAAGGCTTGGTACTCACCCCAGAGATCCTCATTAGGATCAGAGCACTGTTCTGGGAAGTGGAAGATGAATGCCCGAATGCCTTCAGACAATAGACTGAATAATAACCCAGATCTCATATACCCACAGTGTGTGTTCAAGTCAAGAGGATATCACAAAAGACTAGGGAAAGGAATCTTTTGCTAAGGCCAGTTCTGCATGGGTACAGCAGCTGCTTTATTATGAGCCTGATCTTGCATTAGCTATGCTTAATTTGTCCTTAGGGACTATCCCTAGTTTTTACAATTAGTATTCCTTGCCCTTATGCCCATTTCCTCAGTTTTGTATTAGTAGATGTCAATAAGCACACTTATGATAGATTTAGAAAAGTGCATTAAACAATCACACTACCCATGTACTTCCTTATTTTCCTATTTATTTGCAGCATACTCCCATCTGGACACTGAACAGTCAAATTCATATACATACAAACAATCTAGAGATCTTCACAGAACTTTAAGGAATTTTACAGGAAACGCAGTTCTAACAGTAGAATTGAATAACTTCTGGAAAACTTTTCTAGTCTTAATTCCTAATAAAATCTGGTAGCATTTTTCAGCTGAGAAATTAATGAACATATACACCCTCCCCAATCAGCCAGAAAAGGAGGAGAGAGGGGAATGCAAACTCTCTTTGGAGGAGTAATTACCACAAGAGACATTCTGCCTGTTCTTAGCTTTACATGATTTCTCTGCTCCCTCCTGTGCCATTCTCAGCACACAGTTCCACAGCACTTTGCAGTTAATATTTTTTCCCCTCTTCTTTTTCCCACATTCCAGGTCAGTCCACAGAAGACACAGAATAACACAGTATACAGAACAGCACTAAACAATAGCTCACATGCTGACCCAAAAGTCTTCCCTCTGAATTCTTTGGATCCATAGGATCATCACTTACATGACAATCCTGGTAAAAAGAATCCATTCCAGTCTTTATTCCCTTACCTGACATCTTTTTGTTATTTATACATCCGAGACAAACACCCACTTTTAAAGGCCCTCAGGCAAAGATGTAGCTTTTAACCACACTGTCACCCACATGCCACACTCTTATCTCAAAGACTTGTCATACACCACTTTCAAGAACTGTTATCTTTTATACCTCTTACCTGACAGCAAGTCACGAGAACAACTGATAATGGTGGTTCCAGGCTTTATCCAACTCACAGGAACATCATCAGGTTTTGTACTGCCAACTACCACCACATCTGCATGGTGAAGCTAGAGACAGCCCAAAACAAAACAAGCATTTAATGTTAGAAATTACATTCTTGAATATGCATCTTACAACATTCAAACTTATACAGCAATAGTCTTTTGAACAAAGTATTTGTAGATAACAGCAACAACAAAATCCAAATTGATGGCTTGATTCTTACGCAATATGAAATTTAAGAACAACAGCATTTAAAATGAAGTCAAGTAAACAAACTATGAAATCAGGCAAGTGGGGTCAGAGTTAGCACCAATAATATTTAATGGGGATCCCATACTTCGAAAGAAAAAGCCCTATCATTGTCCAAAGTCCTGTCCAACAAGATAACTTGGAGAAAGAAGGGTTGAAAGACAGTAAATAGGCAATTAAAAAGAGTACAGTCAGATTATCTGACAGTAGAAAACCAGGCCAGCTGACACGAATGAAAGATGACCTGATGTGCAAACACCAGCCCCTTTGAAGAATAACAATTAAAGCATTTTTTTCCTTCTCAGTTCATGTTTGGTAATCAGTGCCTCTAATTTAGTTCAACCTGACAGATGCTGGAGCAAGAATGGTTACTAAAAAAATTCTCATAATCAAAGATGTAAGTGTCTTCCTTTCCTCCCTCTGAAAGAGGGCCCTATACCAATTATCAGAACCACCATGAGATAAGGGACAGCACCAGAGACAGATGCACAAAGATCCAACAGAAAAGTAAAATATGGGCACAGCACTGCCTCAAGGCTGAATGTAAAAGTTATTTAAGAGATACAGTGATTTGGGAAATATTTTGAACAATGTAAATTAATACCAAGTGTCAGAAACTCAGTGAGCCTCTCCATGAATTGACTTGTGACTGACAAGCGTTTAAGCTTCTTTTTTGGCCAAAAGTGCTCTGATGCAACCCGACCCAACACTTCTGCCAAGAAAGAACAGCTACAAATCCTGTCAGGATAGCAGGTTTTTGGCACAGCTGAGCATCCAGGAGGGGAGAAGAGCATAACTGTGGAGAAAAAGGCAGAAAGCTAAAAGAGCTTCATCTTCCTCTCAGAGGACACAAGGATGGCCTAACTCTCCTTAGAGATCCACATGCGGAAACAAAGCCAAAAGTGTGGGAGAAGATTTACTTGCCTGACAAATGACTGACGCAATGAGCTGATTCAGCCTTCAGTCTGAAGTACTGCAACACTCTTATGACTGCCTGCAAACGTACAGTCCCCAGTTTTTCAGCCTTATCCAGATTGCTTACTTTCCCGCACCTGGTGTGAATATCAACTTACATGCCACTCCTAAAAGGCCACATAAGTGATAAAGTGATAATGCTTGACCAGTGTCAGATCAAATCATACTGAGGAATTTGCAAACAAATTCAGATAAAAGGATGCTGCGATGACTTGTG
Source organism: Eurystomus gularis (assembly GCA_013400335.1). NCBI lineage: Eukaryota > Metazoa > Chordata > Aves > Coraciiformes > Coraciidae > Eurystomus > Eurystomus gularis. The sequence goes on from VZZY01000246.1 coordinate 197,313, forward strand.
TACCAAAAGCACTATGCTGAAGACACAATTTCCCCTGCAAAAGGAGGCAGTCCCTGCCGTAACAGAGAAAACCAGTGATTATTCTCAGTTATATTTTTGTAAGAAAAAAAGGATTCACATTCTAGAAGTTATAATTAATATACTGAAAGTCAGGTATGTCTTCCCATTCCCATGCAAAGCCTCTGGGACAAGCACTAAGAGCTCTGCATGCTGTTTAGCACTATGAAACTATGAACCAGTTGAAAGCTGCACGCAACAAGTAGTAATTTTGAAAAATGTTCAGCCAACATATTTATGACAGAATTGATCCAATGTAACTACAATGCCAGAAAACAATTGACCTGACCAAATACTCATGTCTATGACTAACAATCATAATGTTCAAAAATGTTCTTAACAGCTGAACACAATCATTTTTGTAGTCAATGTTAACACTAGCTTGGATGGCTAAGGTCACACATAAATGTATCAGAAAACCAGCCGAACCTTTTATCTCACTGCCCTGCCCCACCTCCTCCATGAAAAAAAAATTGTATCCTATGACAGTGAACAGTTGTCCTACGGGTTAAAGACACACTGATCTCAGAGCCATGATTTCCTTTTCATATTTCACAACGGAAGTAGCAAACAACAACAAAAAGACACATACAATTGTAACACTTTTGCTACAAGCATGTATTTTTTGAGCAACTATTGAAAAAGTTCCTGGAGGGTCAATAAAGTATACCTCACAAACACTTTACAGAATTCTTTTTTTCCTTCTGTGAGTATGTTTAAAAAATTACATCTAGAAACTTGTTTGACTGGGAAACCAAGCCAATTACAAGCAAAATAGTTGTTTATAGAATTTTGTGTGTCCTTGGAAGAGATGTATGTGATCTCCATCAGGGCATTTTGTTTTCTCTCACAAGAAGTCATGCCCATACCTCCCATGCTTTTTTTCCTCTCTTGTCATAATGTACTTTTTTGACTGCCTGTAAATCACTAAAGCAAGCAGTAAGCCCTAGGAGACACATGCAGGCTTATCTCCTACATCAGAAACAAATCACAGATGTTAGAGCTGGAAAAGAGCTATGAAATCTTCACATCCAACCTCCCCAGAAAATGCACCACACAGCCCCCAGACAGAGGACACCTCTGACAGGAACCAGATGCTACAGCCAGCCATAGCCAGAAGGTCAAGGAGATACCCATAAAGGGGAACGTGCAGCCACAGGGTGACTGAATGCCCGCTGCTCCCTGGATAGCAAGGCTGCATCCCACCAGGCAGGCTAGAGGAAGGTAAGACAAGCATCGTGCGAAACCATCCTTAGTGTACTAGGCAACAGACTGAAGACAAAGTCAGCTAATACTCCAGTAGTATCCTGCCTTCTCACCAGTAAGTATTTTTTCAGTTGGGAAGAGTCATGCCAATAAATAATCTGAAACCTTACCTCATAACAAAATACAACTCTCTCCACCAAGATTTAAGTAGAAGCAGATTAAGAAGCACCACCCATTCCCATGACAGAACACCAAATGTTAAAACAACAATACAGACTTTCCAGCCAAGTATTTAATGATAATGGTACAAAGTAGCTCTATATTCTGGATAACTGAAAACCCATTTTGCCATGAAGGCTGCATAAAAATTTTACTTCCCCATAGTAAAAACCGACTGCTACAAAACCCATTTTTAAATGCAGGAATATTTGAAATTAATATTTGAAATGTAAAAGCTCTCAGTTTCCTGGGTATGAAGTTAGGCTAGCTAAAATATAAGAGATGGGATGAGGAATAGGAACCTGAGTCAAAGTTTTTTCACAACATGCCTTATGAAAAACATCACTTTACACACCAGTTTACAGACCAAGTTCCACTTCAATAAATACAACTCTAATTCTTCCTGAAATCTTGAAAATTTTGTATTTCAATGATTAGTTTCAGGTAAATTTTCCACCCAGGCATGTTCTTCTCACACGGTTTCTTCCAGCTTTATCTCTACCTCAGGAAGTTCAAGGTTTGCAAATCATTGCCATCCCAGTGGGAAAACTATGCATGGTCTGCTCTGATCCCTCCTCCCAGGATGTGGTCCTCAGGGATGAGCTGCAGCCAGTAGCCATCAGCTCCCTGCTACAATCTTCTTGCCTAGACGCTGCCAGTCCCTTCGCTACCACATCTGCCCAACTGCACTTGCCCTACACATGCATGTGAAAATGAGGTTCACATCTCTACTGTTGGCTCAAGCCTACCACTCTGACACACGCTTTAGCAACTGTTCCTCTAGCTTACAGACGGGGATAAATTTCAAGTTGCAAGGAACAGAGATTATTCATATAAAATATTTAAGCAGAAAGACTTTGCCTACAGCATTATCATTAGAAACTCTCATGCAGCCACCCTCTCCTTTCCTCTTACAGGATCTATACACTTGGTCTAATGTACTTTTATACTTACTTACATGCTTACAATAAGAAATGTATTTTTCTGCCAGTACCAAGACTCTCAGTCTTACCGAGACAGCAAAAAAAGAGGACAGTAAATGACTAAGAGATGTCTAGCAGTCCGAAGCTTAAGCGTTGGCTCTGAGAAAAAGTAGTTTATGGCCAAAAGAGGTTCTTATCCAACCTGAAAAGGAACCTCCCATTCATGAACTCCAGCTGAACCACTCTCTGACTTCTCAACCAGGCTTTTACAAAGAAGATTTCCATTCCTAATTACATCTAGATAGATAAATTTTCAGTTCTTTAACAACAAAATTGTAGTATAGCAGCTCTCTTCAAACAGGTATGGTGTCGTTTACATACAGACTACACTTAAAATGATGTGCTGAAATTGTGACTGATTGAATTTAGATGACAAACAAAATGGCATTTTCTCATATGTGCTAAGTTTTATCCATGTTTTGGCAAGAAAATAATCAGTATTTTGCAATTTGAACCTATTTGATAACCTCCTTTCAAACTAGAAAGTCTAATTCTAAAATAATAAAGAATTAAGCATGTCACTTCCCATTCTTCACCTGTAATGCTGAATTGACTTTTGGCTAGTACCATTTTTAAATGACAAGTGAGATATTCCTGAAAGTATGTCACTAGGTCATTCTTTAGGCACTCTGCAGTGATTGTGTTTTGAAGAGTTATCTACACAAAGCTTAACAGGATGAAAACATCTTACCTATTTCCACAAAATGGTCAAGTTTTTATATCTTACTTCATAATTTATTTTACATCCAACACATCAATGTAAAAAGACAGCATTTCCTCATAGCAACTATGCACAGCTGTGCCAGAACCTTCTGAAATATACCTTCTTTCATTTGTGATTTTATTTAAAAACTCGTGAAGCTCAAGAGTGTTGAAGAACATGGCTCAGCTGTGCCATGATTATTATTTTTAATAACTAAAGTCAAGCAAACCCAAAATGGAACAAAAAGAAACATTAATATCTGTTCACCTTAACAAAATATGAAGTGGGGAGAGAAAAGAACATGCAAAATGTTTCCATTATTCATGCAGGTCAAAGCAAGGAAATTAAAATGTACCATTATTTATTTTATTCCATTCCCTTTTCCTGCCACAGACCAAAAAGACTTGCTATAAAGGAGCACACTAAGTCAGATGGTAGACGGTATTGTGCTGTTTGTCAGCAGAGCTAGTTCTACATTGTTAGACTTTTCCAAAGGTGGATCAAAACATACCTTCCTCTTGGTAATTTTCAAAACATTTTTGCAAAATTGCATGAGTAAAAGGAGCAATAACAAGTCCATAGCAATACAAAACCTGATTAAAAAATGCCCACAACCTTAGTGTTGTGTGTCTCATTGATAGAACTTCTAAAGAAAATACTTATTGTTATGCTATCTTTTAGAAAGGAGAACAAATCAGCAGAGCTAGTCAAATGTAATGTAGTACCTGCTTAAGAAAGTCATTACATCATTAAGTTTGGGATTAATGCTTCAGTGCAAATGGGCCTGGCCAATGGATTAAGACAAATAAGTACACCAACCCCCAAGATCTTTTTTTTTTTCCTGGTATGTATTGCAAAACAAAGGCACCCCAATGAAAAGTTCACACTCTTCATAAGTTCATCCCTCACTTCGTAAGTTAAGCTATTATGCTACCATAGGTTATACTTCCAAACAACAACACACAGACTGCTACTGTATCATATGATACTGTAGGTATCATATTTAGAGGAAGGAAAAAAAGTGTACAGCCATGTCTAAAGTTACTGTATTGTGTAGTTAAAACAAAAATGAATTAATTCTTCCCAGTCTTGGAAAAACCTCAACATCAACTAACACATTTTCTTACTTGAAATTCAAACAAAAAAAAACTCAAGAGAAGAAACCTTTGAGCCTTTAAACTGTTTTTACTTCATCAGTATTTTCAATGAGCAACAGAAAATAAATTCTATCACGAGCTATAATCATGTTATCTAACAACATTATACTTCAAATACAGGTTGTCACAAGACAGCAGTGCGTCATTGTCCAGTAGGAAATCTGTGATAGGTTTCTGACTCTCCAGCTTCTGGGAATATGAAACAGGATAGTTTTCCCTGCATGCATTAGATTTTATCTAGGAGCTCAAGTTAACTGTAACAGTTACATCCAGCCAGGTTCAGCAGTACTCTGAGAGTTACTGGTGACATGCTGTTCCAGGTTTACAGACAAGAAAGAGGAAGGTACATTTCCCCCGAGCTCTGCTGATGAGTCCCTTCAGGCAAAGCAGAAACTATTTTACTGCCAAAAGTTAAAATGAACTTGGGGAGACTGATGTGCAAAGCCTCAAACTGCCTCCTGCTTAGGCCTCCTATTCTGTTTCCCATCAGTGACCTGCTGCAAGAGGTAAGCTACAGGGAATGCCAAAAAGCAAAGCATGATTATGGGAAAGCATCTGGATGGAAGGAAATAGATCTCTCCAGCTTACTAACAGCACTGCACTAGCAGCTCTGGCCCAGTCCATGTCTTTTGCCATGAATTAGTGGAAACACCTCTGACCACCCTGTCACCCACCTCATCCAGCCCAAAGCAGTCCTCTAGCAAAACCCCAAGCAATGAGAAATAATTAAAGAATGAGACATGGCTAGTATTAAGTTCATGGTGCTCCTATCTCCAAGAGAGGCATATGTTTCCTAAGTGCTGTCAGTCACTTAAAGCACAGAGCTGAGACAAGCCTGACAAAAACATGTGCAGCTGTGAAAACACAGGTTTGCCAGAAAACTTTCTAACTACCACAGCTGCTTAATCTTATTTCCTCCTCCTGTCCTTGCCTTCAAAACCCAGAGGTCTGATACTATCATTTTGCATTGGCTGCCACCTTGTGGCAGGTGCTATCAAATATAACACAAGAGGTGTCCCTTGCAGCTCACCCCTAAAACGACTTGCAAACAGCCCCTGGCGTATGTGCATGACTTCTAGAGCTAAAATCTGAACTGCTCTGCACATTGCCAAAGGGCAACACTAGTTGCATTATTCTATGAAACTGGGAACTAAGGAACAAACTGGGAAGTTTGACTGGAAGTCATACCAACTTCTAAGTTGTTGCTCTGCAAAAATCAACCAGGAAGACCGTGTAAATTAAACCCTTCAGATTAAGGCTCCAGACTTTCTCTGACTCCTTTTATAGTTATCTTCAAAGATAAAAGCTGTAATCCTCCTTGGCCCAAAAGAGGCAGCATTTGCAACCTTTAAGACACAAATTAAATGAAAGTAATTCCATACAGATCACTGTATCACAAGATGAGAAGAAAGTGGGCATCTCTCATACAGAGGGAAAGAAAATGGGAAACCTAAAACACTTCTTTTAAACTGTACCTCTGAATTCTTTCTCTCACAGCTACTGGTGTAAAATAATGACGTTATAGCAGCTGCTGCTACACACGTAATATTCTGGTAGAGGCCCCTGTTTGCCTGAGCATCATTTCTTAGTAAGCAAGAAGGAAAGATTCTAACCCATGCTGGCTACCAGTGAGCTCTAGTGCCACCCAGGACTGCAACAAGTCTCCTTCTCAGGAATGGCAGCAAAAGGGAGCAGTGCCACATGGGCAGCCAACAGGGATGCCCGGACAACGGGAATGCAGGATGACCCCCAAGCACTGGGCAGACAGAAGAGCACTCACCTTGGTCTGCAGCTGAGGGGCTTTCCACTGGCAGCTCATGGTTGCCACTCCCTCCCTCTGCAGCATGCACTGCAAGGCAGCGCCCACCGCCCCGCCAGCTCCCACCAGCAGCACCGTCTTTCCACCTGCATGACACAAGGCAAGTCATTCAGCCACCCTCACCTGCAAAGGCACTGGCACCAGGCTCTGAAGGGCCACAGAGCTGGAGCATCTACATGAACTCCCCCACTTTACCAGGCCACCCATTACCAAAGCCCTTCAGAAGAGCCAGCAAAACGGCTCCCAACAGGACAGCACAGTGTACCTGCACCACCACAGCAGCTGTGGCATTGCAGGCAACTCTTCTGGAGCCCAGGCAGTAACACAAACCACAGATGTGAAGTTGTTTCCTGGCAACTCCATAATTAAAGTAAGCAAATACTGCTCTTCTGGTTTTCAAGTATTTTATTTGCACAAAACCTTTCATTCGTATTTGTTATTAAGTACATTTGACCTGCTGTTTACAGTTCTGTTAGAGAAATCCTTGTCTCAACAATTATGAATCACTATATGAGACTACTTCTGAAACTCTGCCTTAAACTAACAGCATCTTCACGTGCTGTAAAGCCACTTGTTTAAATCTGCCATTTAGATGTTAGCATTTACACAATACAACCCAAATCAAAAGATTGTCTCAGCAGTTATTTAGAGGCAGACCTGAATTTGTCCAACCACTCACACTAATCAAAATTGTCAACTGAAATCCTTAAGCGATGTTTGTATTTTTGGTTATGAAGACTGAGATGCCTCAAGTGGCTTCAGTGAGATTAAATCTGGTGATGGCAGGTAATCCTTGCCTAATCCCCAAAATCTGTAGAACTAACTGTGACCCACTTCTGAAAATAAAACATTCAGATTTCATGGATGTTTATCACTAGCAGGAGACAAATACATGTTGGGTATGAAAACAACACAAACAAAGACAAGGTGAGATTATATTTGTCTCTCGGTCAGGATTAAAAGTGAGAAAATCAGTTAGACTAAAATTAATGTAATAATGTGTTGGGTTTGTGTCTGGCAAGGTTTTGGTAGTGGGGAGGGCTACAGGGGTGGCTCCTACAAGAAACTTCTAGAAGCTCTCCTGGCTCTAAAATTGGACATGTCTCTGGCCAAGGCTGAGCCAGTCAGCGACGGCAGAAGTGCGTATTTGGTAACATATTTAAGAGGGGAAAAAACTTCTAGGAAAGTTCTTTTGGTTTTGAGAGGAAACAGCTATGAAAGAAAACTATTTGGACACTGAGTTCAATGAGGAAGGAGAGGGGGAAGTGCACTGGAGCAGAGACTCCCCTGCAGCCTATGGAGAGATGGCAGGCTGACCTTCTGCAGCCCATGGAGATTAACAGTGGAGCAGAGGTCTCCTTCAGCCTATGGAGGACCCCACACTACAGCAAGTGGGTGTGCCTGAAGAAGGCCATGACTGAGGAAAGTTCTGTGCTGGAGCAGTTTATCACTGGAAGGACTGTACCCTACAGAACAGACCCACACTGGAGTACTTTGTGAAGAGCTGCAGCCCTTCGTGAGAAGGACTCACATTGGTGAAGTTCATGGAGGCTTGTATCCCATTGGGAGGGATGCCACGTTGGAACAGGGGAAGACTGAAAAGAGTCTTCCCCATGAGGAGGAAGCAGCGAGAGACAATATGTGACAGACAGACTGCAACCCCCGTTCCGCCTCCCTGTGCTGCTGGTGGGGAGGAGGTAGAATCATAGAATAATTATGGTTAGAAAGGACTACCAGGATCATCAAGTCCAACCTTCATCCTAATACCTCTCTAGCCACTAGACCACTGCCTCAAGTGCTACATCTACTTGTTTTTTAAACACCTCCAGGGATGGTGACTCCACCACCTCCCTGAGCAGTCTGTTCCAGTGCCCAACCACTCTCTCAATAAAGAATTTCTTCCTAATATCTAATCTAAACCTCC
>VZZY01000246.1:205767-215863 GCA_013400335.1 Eurystomus gularis
GCATGACCCGGCACTTGGCTTTGTTAAACCTCATATAATTGACCTCAGCCCATCGCTCCAGCCTGTCCAAATCCCTCCGCAGAGCTTTTCTACCCTCAAGTAGATCGACACTCCCACTTAATTTTGTGTCATCTGCAAATTTACTGAGGATGCATTCGATCCCCTCATCCAGGTCATTGATAAAGATATTGAACAAGACAGGTCCCAAAACTGAGCCCTGAGAGATACCGCTTGTGACCAGTCGCCAACTTGGATTTGACTCCATTTACCACCACTCTCTGGGCTTGGCCATACAATCAGTTTCTAACCCAGCAAAGAGTCCATCTGTCTAAGCCTTGAGCCGCCAGCTTCTCCAGCAAAATGCTGTGGGAAATGGCGTCAAATACCTTACTGAAGTCCAGGTAGACAACATCCACCGCTTTTCCCTTATCCACTAGGCGGGTCACCTGATCATAGGAGGAGATCAGGTTGGTTAAACAGGACTTTCCCTTCGTGAACCCATGTTGGCTGGGCCTTATCCCCCTGTTGTCCTGCACTTGCCATGTGATCACCCCCGAGAGTAGAGAAAATTGGGAGCATGGCTGAGCCCGGGAAGAAGGGAGAGGTGGGAGGAAGGTGTTTTAAGAGCTGGTTGCATTTCTCATGACCCTACTCTGATTTGATTGGTAAATTGGTAGTGGTTTTGTTGTTTAAATTAAATTGATGGGTTTTTTATTTCCCCAAGTCAAGCCTGTTTTTTGCCCGTGACCATAACTGGCGAGTAAGCCCTCCCCTCTCCCTGTCCTTGTCTTGACCCTTTGGTTGCATCTTCTTCTCCTCATCCCACTGAAGGCAGGTAAGAGTGAGCGAGTGGCTGCATGGCATTCAGCTGTCAGCTGAGTGCACCTAAACCACAACAAATAATTATGATAGAAGGTCTCACCTAAATCTTCAAGAAGTTCCATCACAGCACACACTGTAGGAGGAACCAGACAGTCAGAGGCATCGCCACGTACCAAGCGTCCTAGGTTTATATCAGATAATCTGCAGTGGAAAAATATGGCAATTTAAGAAAAAAGAGTTTGTGTAACATAAATCCTCAGTAATGCTGGTAACCACTAATCCCAAGAGCAAACATAAATGTCTCATATATGTAAGTCCTTTGACAGTCATGTACTGTGGCTAATCTGTATCATCCCACATCCCAGACAAACACTGAGCCTCAAGAGAAGCCAGGAACGGGATATTTGAGTTGGCACAAGTAACATGAGCCCATGACACACAGGCAGCTCTCTACTTGTCGTGGTTGGCTATCCAGGGCACCCTGGGACAAAACACCTCAGTGGCTGTGGTGGAACCAGACCAGTGTTGCCAGAGCCAAGCTGAGACGGAGACAATACATCCTTCTGGGCTCAGGCTGGTTTCCTGAGGGGAATGCAAGTGTTTCTGCGTTGCACTGAGTTCTCTCTCATACACAGGGATGCTCTGGATTTTCCATTCTCTGTCAATCTTTAGTACTCCAGAAAATGGAAAGGTAAGTAATTTATGAGATTCACGGTTTTTTTCCTGACATTAAAAAAAAGGAGAGAGGAAAAAAAAGAAAAAAAAAAAAAAAGGATAACAGTCTGCAGTTGAGAGCAAAAAGGCTGCAAGAGCAGCAAAATTGTAACCCAGACATATAAATTATGCCAGTGGTCTCTGCAGAGAGCAGTGCAACTCAAGACTGATTGGAAAGTTGTGTTAATGGGTCCAAACTATTATAGTCTACTCTCCAAGGAAGTTGAAATCTTCTCTGCAACTTCTCCATGAAGCCTTCTTGTGAAAATTTTGGGATTTGTGTTCAGTACTTTGTGACTACCATTTGTACTACGGAAGTACTGAAATACCTTAAGTATCATCAGTAAATCAGAACTTTGGTTTTTATTTCTTTTAAAAGGCCATGTCTTGAATATACGGTATAAAAAGATTAAAAAGATAATGATCAAAGTGTCTTCATCAAAAGACTTCTCATTGATTCAGTGGCATCTTTTATCACTGCTCAGTAGCACAGCTAGACACATTGAAGAATCCATTAATGAAAAGCACAGAGACATCAGCCTTGCATCTGCTAATAATATTTCTCAGTGCTTCACTTACCCATCCACATCCTTCTCTGGTTTCACAGCGTTTAATACCTTGCTGCTATATAAGCTTTCTGGGAGGTCAAGGGCAAGGCCCTGCACATTGGGATCCTCATTAAGTCTCAAGATTTCGTTGATAATCTGGGAAATTAATAAAAAGCATTAAACATCAGAACAACAGAGAAAAGAAGAATCTAATTAGAAGTGGATAAGCCCTGTATTTTAAAACTATCTTATTGTTACCTTTGCTTCCCTCACATATTACTGCAGCTTCCAAATGAAACACCAATAACCTCCTTTCCTTGTTCTATACGTCCATGTCTTACCAAATTAGGCCACCCTAACTCTATTTTAAACATTTTGCAAAGGCAACACATATTACATGACATTATGCTGCCAAAAACATTTTGTCTTTCACCACTCCAAATCTTAGCAGAAGCTCAACATTGTAATAGCTTCAGAAGATGCTTTTAAAAATAAGAAGCCTTGGTTAAAACACAGTTCAAAATAAAATCAGATCATGTCCCAATGCAGAAGATGGACAAAAAGTTGTAACACTGGAAAAAAACAATTACATAAGAGAGAATTCATATTATTAAAGCAGTGTATATTACCAATTTTCCTTCCCAAAACACCCTAAGAGCTGACAGTCATCTTGTGAAGAACTACTTTGAAAAGACACTGAACAAAAGTGAGTTCAAATCTTTTATACTTGCTCATATTTGACATCCGAGACTATCTACCCTTGATTGCTTCATCTTTAAAGCACAATGCTGATCCATAGTGATACATGCTGTTCTGCTGTGACCATGAAGAATACAATGGAATAAAACAGGCTAAAGTTTTCTCATATGACAAATGTCATGCAAGCACTTTTTTCCATCATATAAATTAAATCAGTCTGCAGTCTCCACAAAGCTGTATAACTTAACTGGATTAACAACCAACAGAAAATGTGTATAAGATTTTTTTCCTTAGCAAATACCATGCCTTCCTAAAATGCTTTTCATGTAAACCATGAAGTATAATTGTTAACTATTGCCCAAACATTCGATATGCAATCAACATTAAGCTAGGGGAATTTGGTAGGGGTTAGACTGTCTGTAACTCTGAACCAAGAGACTCTGATGTTAACAAAGATCATACAAGCATGTCAGTGGTACTGAAATGCCCATTTAGTTTGTTGAATTCTGAGACAGAAATGGGCATACATATTAAGACCTTGTGCCATGTAATATGCCTGGTATACATTCTAACAGAAAGTAAGGATGAGTGTATAAACCAGAATACAGATGTGAAAACATCCATATTTTGCTTAAAAAATCATGAAATGCTACAAAACACTAGGGGTGTACATAGCAATTAAAGGAAACATAGCTCACAAATAGCCTGAATCTAATGAAAATATCTCAGTTTTCCATTTTCATTCCGTTTAACTTCAATTCAGATTTCCATCATCACAGCATTTAAAATACCTACAATTCATGCAGGGTAAAGCAATCTTGCATTAACCTGTGTTTACTGTACACAGGCATTTATGGCAGAACAAAAAGTGCACAGCATTGAAATCTCTCCCACCTTCCCAAACCATGGAATGCAAGCTACCATGTGCATTTTAACAGATTAAAAAAAACTGTCATAGTGAGTAAGCAGGAAAGTAAGCAAATTCTTAGAAACTTTCTTGAAAGTAATTTTCTTCAAATAACAAAAATACACCGCTTTTCTCTTTACATACACAGCTCAGCCACTTCCTAAGATATTACGAGTAACAGCAGCACTTCTGTACACTCACTATACTTTACCTATTTCCTACTGTGTTACTTAGCAAATAAAATGCATTTACCAACAGCAAAGAGTATTTGATTTTCATTTCAAAAGCCTATTCATCATCCACAAAGCTGTACTAATAAAATTCTTCACAGTAAGTTCCTCTCAATATATCTGAAAGCTATTCTTGAGATTACACTGCAAGGCAGTAACATTTTAAAAACAAAGCGCACCAAATACAAAAGAGCACACAAAACCCACAAGCCTGCAGAATTATCAAACTCACCAAGCACAAGGAGGCCAGCTGGGAACAGTGGCCTCTTTTACTACACATTCCTTTGCTGTTTTTACTTTCAGATGCCTCAGGACCACATATATTAATATGGCTTGCTATATTTAAAACATACTTGATACTAGTGCTGTGCCTCCAACCTAATGCCTTCAACAAGGTAAGAAACCAGCCCTCTAGAGAATTGGGGTGGATGTTTTTTTAAATAAATATTTAAAGCATTAGAAGATCAATAACAGGCAAACAAATCCAACCTCCTGCCCCTTTACATCAAATAATCTTTAATTTTCCTGACTAACTTGGGCAAGAATCAAGTATAGTCACAGGAGCAACTGTAGGAGATAGGATACCTGTGCTGGTATGAAGGGGCTCTGCAGTTAACTACCAGACATGAAAACAAAACATTACTCTACTGATTCTGCCTCAGCGTGCCAGTCGACAGCAGACAAGCCCATTAATTCCCTTTTTTCCCCATGCTTGCCAATAGGGGGATAATACTTGCTACTTGAACTGAGACAGTCAAAACCCTAATTTGAGTTAATAGACATCAGTTCAAAATGATAATGAATGTCAGCAATAAACATAAGCTTATGACAAAAGTAAAAAAAGGAAGAGTCCTTCAGGTACCGCAGTTACCTCATCCTTGCTGCTGCCTTCAGGGAGACAGATGTGAACAACACGTAGACCAACCTGCCAAAAGAAAATACTTATAAATACCAAAGGCAAGTAGCTCATGAATAATAACAAGCATATTGGCTAAAGCTTACCTCTTTGGCAAAGTTCTTGTTTATTTCTTGAATCAAATGATCATTATGTGCCTTTGGGAACAAAACAGAAACTAAGTTTAAAACTAATAAATTGACATTTAAAACTGTAAGTGCACTAATGCACAGGTCTATGCAAGAAAAGTAGCAAGGATGTTTGTGTCTGCTAGTGTTCAAACAAATAAAAAGCCTAGCAATTCTAAGAAAGAAGCAGAAAGCCATCCAGTAAATGTATTTTGGTTTGATTAGTTTGTGTGTTAACATTAGCCTGGCTTTTATACACAAGAGCGGCCATTTCTTTAATACGTCTACCATTTAAGAAAGGTGCTAGTCTGTATCTGAAGATACTGTTCTCCATCCAGGCATGTAATAATGATGAAACAGGTGACAGCAATACCAGCTTTTCCAGCAGTGTCCCCATTATCACCTAATAACACTGGTTTGCCTTACCACCAAAAATGAGGCACATCATATATTACAGGGAGTTCTGTCAATACAGAAAAAGAGAAGCTATCAGCTCCTTCCAATTGCCAGTAGGCACCTGCACTAGGACAGAAGTGTCTACAGGGTAGATTTACCTGGGAGTCCATCTCACCTGGGGATTACCCTCAAGGTCTCTACACCTTTATGCACTGTATATATTACAATATTTAATTGTAACAATTACAATTGATTTTACTCTTCAAGTTACCCCTTAATCTTGAATATTTTCCTATATTGTAACAATGAAACTGGGAATTCAATATACAGAACCAGAAACCTGCTACCAACAAATCAGTGAGGGCTTCACCCTCAAAAATGTTCGTGGCTTCATAACGAAATGAAAAAAACACTTTGCACAGCTATATGATTATATATAAAACCTGTCTTCCAACCCAGACAACAGGACCAAAATAAATAATTTTTAAAGGGTTTGTTATAGCTTCATTAACACATTCTATGTAGCTTTTTTCACAAGACTTGGTGCCAGTGACTTCTTGTCAGAGTTGAGCTGCTCACTTCCTGGTCAGCTGCCAGCACTGGCTTCGACTGTCACTAGCATCACCTAACATTATTTTGGTTCAAGTCTGTAACAATTTACCAAATAGTTCGGGACTGCTGACAATGAAAAAAAGAGCATTTAAAAGGACAGGCTCCACAGAAAGAGGCAGCTCCGAGAGGCTTGCCTCCATCCCCTGGCACCCTCCCCTAGCCCAGCACTGCCTGCATCCCTAGTGCCACACTACCAGTCTCCCACTCCCCAAAACTGGCAGCTGGGGGAGAGGAGCAGCACAGAGGCTGCTCCACTGAGAACATGTGCGAAGCCCACACTGTGTCGAGGGAAGAGATGGGATTAAGGACAGCACAGCAGCTGCTTCTCTATGCCAGTGAACGTGGAACTGTATCCCCACACTGATGTATAACCATGAGGATTGCTTGAGGGCTTTATGTGGGATTCAGCACCAGTGGTACCGTGCTGTCCCCATAACACACCCCACAGCACCGGCTGGTGAACTCTCACCTCACGCAGGCACAGAAAGTACCTGCCTTGAACCAGTTCCCATCACAACCCACAGAGTGACATGGGTGAGGCCAGAGCTCAGGACACAGGCTGGCAGGGCGCCGTGGAGCCGGTGGTGTTTCACTGACCTTTGCACGGCAACAGCTCCACTGATAAGCAGGATCCTGCTGCTATATATTAAGTTTTCAGCTTCCCCAAAATTAAGAAGTAGCCATCAAGCTACTTTGCTGTTGCACAGCCCCAAATGAGGTTCAAAGTGGATAATAAGCAATGCAGGTATGTCGGTAGAGACGGCCAGAGTAACGACGTATTCCAATGTGGATAGAATCGTTCTCGCTTTATTGCTCAAATCGTGTGTATTTATAGCACAAAAGCGAAAGCATGCACTTAGCCTTTACACTTAATTGGTTATATTTCCATGATCATGCAATAAGCTATTTTGCTATTGGTTACATTGTGCAAATCATGTACCTAACAACAATTTCTAATTAGTAGCACATATTCTTCACGCCCTTACAATTGCAACATAGCTCAGCCTCATATCTTAGGTCGTTATCCGGGAGTTGTTTATGATTAATCTTTCTCCTCTTCTGTGGCCTTGGCCGATGTCCTTCAAACTCAGGCCTCAGCTGCAAAGGCTGGACTGCTCACATGCCCATGCTCTATGAGAAATTCCTCTACACAGGTATCAATTCAGGTTCAGATGGCTCGAGAGGAAATGAATGCATCTACAACCACTCCAAAGCGAGCTCAGTCTGCAACTCCTCATTCCCAGTACTGCTGGAGAGGTGGCGCCACATTACACCGACTGCTGTTACCCAGGAGCGACTAGCAAACAATGGAATTTTGCTGCCCGCCCTCTGCTCCTCTGAGTGCAATGCAGCACATGGAGAACAGCTTGAATCTTAAGGCCCTGTCCACATTGCCCAGTAGAGCAGTGCACCACAAGAACATCTATTAACTAAAACAAGTCTTCTTTGTACCAACAAGTACATGTCTAAAATGAGTTCTGATGCAGCCCTTACAACAGGACTAGAGTAACTGACAGCTAGAGAACATCATTTGGGTGAATTTTATCCAGAAAGATCTAGTCCACATTCCTTACAGCCAGCTCATGATGCAAACCAAGTAGGGTAAACAGGGACAAAAGGAACATTCATTTAAAGAACAACCATGACCCAAACCAAAACACTGATGAAGATGCATCCCAAACAATATTACAAGTAAGCAGGAACCTCCCTCTTCTCACACAATACTCTCTCCCATCCTAACAATGTTCCTTCCCATGTGCCAGCACAAAATGCCCCTGCAGAAAACTACACTTGGGGCCTAGTATAGCTGAACAGACACCTTCTCAGATGCCTCCAGCCCAGATTGGATCAATCTATCTCACAGCGCAACTGGGTGGAGACAAGACAGGACTGAGAAACAAGAGGTCACTGAGAGGACTGATCCCTGCTTTTCTAGTAGTCCTTAAACTTACAGCCTTAGAGGGCTATTTACAAACATTAACAACAATTACCTGGGGAGGGTAAAAGATGGGAGAGCTTGTTCACTCATCCTCTCTAGAAGATCTACTGAAATAAAGTTGGTGCATCATTTCTTGGATTCACTAATGCTATTTCAAAAATATTTAGTGAGGTTTTAAAATGAAAACCTAGTGGGTCAAAGATTCAGTGTGCTCCAACTCAACACCTACAGGACCATTCTAGGAAACAGGACAAGAACATTTCTGTGCACACAGCTCTGGGTCCCACTCTGAATAACAAACATCCTAAGTTTCTTGGGCCGAAAGCTGATGAAATCTGCAAAGGAACATCTCTCAAGCTTGCAGGGAAAGCAATCCTCATGTATGAGTTTGCCTGTTTCAAAGATAGCAGTGCCAGGGGGGCGATAAGGAAAGTTCTTCACTGGTTAGTAAGCTCTCTACTATGAAATTGCTTACCTTAGAAAGTGCTGCTACTTCTAAAGGATATTGACATTTTACACAGAACATTTATGGGCCCTTTTGAGCTGACTGGGACATTTTAGTGTGGTTTCCCTCTCCTTAGTACAGCAGTAACACAGTCATAAGCTAGAGCTCCCCAAAGGCAACAAGGCTGGCAGGAAGCAGCAGTCTTTCTTTAACCCTGGCAATGTGAAGGGAGACCCACATTTTCAGGCATGTAACACTTTTTTCAGGACCACAACAAAAGCTTCAAACTAAATAAAGGTTGAGAACTGCTTTGACTTTAACTTAAGTAAGTCAATCAATTTAGACAGCCCCTGAGAAAAGGTGATCTGTACCTGCAACAGGGAAGATGGTGTCAGGCATGAAAGGAAGCGCTGCAATCGTTCCCTTCCTTTGCAAACCTTTCCCACAGCCTGAAGTTTGCTGTGGCTATTTCAGGCCTGGAGAAGAGCTTATGAGACTGAGATTCCTCCTTCAGTCTACAGTCTGGTGGGATTACATTCTCCTATTGCTTTGCATGAGTAAATTACTTTCTGCATCATGTGTTTATGAAAGTTCAGACCAGCAATGGTACCAAAGGGGATCTCTCCCAGCCAGTGAGCACACAGATATCCTTTACCTGAATAATGGCAAGTGTTGGCTCAAGGCAAGGGTTTTCTCTCTTAAGTGAGGCCAAGGACTTCTTTGCATTCTCAGCAATTCTGCTGCAACACAATAACAACAGGCAAATCTTTAGCAAAACAAACGTTCCTAATATTAGTCAGTAGAAAACTGAATAAAGGCTTAGGCGCATACGCTTTTAATCACCAAAATTACTCACGGATGTAAACTGTGAAGACTGGCACTCAGCAGCTCGGAAGAGAAAACCTTAACAGCCCCAAATACCTTTGCTTTATAGCCACGTGCGTCATTGCTCCAACATGCCCACAACTTTATAGCTAGCTTAGGCTATTTCATGAGAAGGCTTGTCCAGCCCCACCATGGGAAGTGCACCTGGGAACCAGCCCCTCAAGCCCTCAGCTCAGATGGGTCCTTTATTTCTATACCCTAGGTACAGGCAGTGACAGAGGCAGAGGCCTTTACACTTGGGGCTGCTACAGCTTAACACAGGTAGCACCAGCCCTACGCGCAGCAAACCAGCCACTTTGATGGATGCTATTCAAAACTGCGGGCAGCAAGGAGACAGAGGAGCTCTGTTTGCCACGCTGCTTCTTGTAAAAACCACCAGCAGCCAGGCACTGCGAATCCTTTCTGGAAAAAATATCTGGGTAATCGGCTGCCGGCTCTCCTCTGTTACGTCCCAGATGACAGTTACTCAGCAGAGGAAGGAGACTCCTTGAAAGATACCTGTCTGTCCCTCACAGCAGACGAGACTTAAGGGAGGAAAACATGGCCTAGGGTGGACTTTTGCTCCCTCTTACCCTCCCCCCCCCCGCAGACGCCAATGACAAATCAAAGTCAATGCCGTGGCAGGCAAACTGTCCCGGCTGAGGCGGACCGGGTTCAACGGACGCTGCAGAGACGACCGGGCGGGCGGACCCAGGCACGACACGTCTTCTAGACCCATGTCCAAGCGCAGCCTCACCTGAACCACCGCCACGTAACGTCTGCTTTGCTCACCGAAACACCGGCAAAAAAAAACCGGGGGCTGCGGGGACGCATTTTACCACGAGGTCGCCTCCCCCCCCCCGGTGGAGCACCACAGCCCCCTGAAAAAAACCCACC
>VZZY01000246.1:216234-251386 GCA_013400335.1 Eurystomus gularis
AGGAGATGCGAGTTAAACAACACTCCCCTAAGCCCTTTAAACAACTCTAGACGTGCTGCGCGGGTAAAGCACAGATTTACCTTCTATTCATATTTACAATACTTTACAAGCTATATTAAATAAATACGGGCTCTGCTACACCTCGGCGCCTTAAATATGTACAACATTATTTCTCAGTCGGATTTTTTTGCAGAGAGGTGCGGGTCCCACCACAGTGGATGTACTGGCTGTAACAAGCATCCTTGTGGTACGAGCTAGTAAGTACCTCGACCAACCAGCCCTCGCAATAACGACTCCTAGCCAACGCAAGGTATGTGCAGTAAATAATTTAGTCCATTCTAACAAAGTCAAGTCCTTAAATCTCAGCCTACAAGTAATTAGCTGTACACTGACAACTTGAGGTTTTCCTCATGGTAACCAATGTAGTAAATAGCCGTTCTGGAAATACAGTGCTCTGTAGCTGAGGGGAGTGATACGTGGTTAGTAAAAATAGTATTTTGATGAAATTCATTTATTTATTGATATGTTTAACTCGGTACTGGCTTTATCCACAAAATCTGAAGAACTTAAGCACCAAAAAAGAACAACAGTCACACAAGATATCAGTGTACACATATTCAGGCTTTCCTTTAGGTACGATGTTTTCAAGTAACAGAATCCAAAGCTGTGCAACAAAAATGATGAAGGGGAGTAAACGTGCATCATATTGGAAAGTCTGCTCTTGTTCTAAGTGGCAGCATTTGTTCTATACATTATTTGCAAAACAATGGAATGTATTCTCTTTTTATAAGCTACTTTTATGGTATATAAGTTGGATTAGAGTAAGCCCTGGCTGGTTTAGAAAATATGTATTTTACCTCTCTGCCAGTAAAGGTCATTTCCTACCACAGGAGATAGATACATTCCCTGGGGAAGGCAGTTTGTCACTCAACCGACAGTTTGGACCACTCTATGGTCCAAATGTGCCCCATGATTAATATTTCACCCAAGCATCTGGCCAAGCCTCATTTCTCTCTCAGGGTTACTGACTCTGGGACTCAACCAAACGTCCTGCAGGCCACTGCGTATAAAATACAGCTACTTTGCAAACTCACATGCAGTGGCTTTCAACTGCTAGGCTCTGAGCTACAAGATGCTCAAATTTTACCTGTGTGTGTCAAACACCACCATCACTAGAGGTACCAACCCTGTCCAGCCATGTTCATAAGCAGCAGAGCTCCCCTTCAACTGCCCAAAACACCCTCCAGGCAAGAACTGCATCACATCCACGAGTTCGCATAAAAAGCCACCACTGCCCATCCTCTGCCTACTATGCAGTTACAGAAAGTGGAATAGGCTTCAGAAGTGGACCTAGCAGCCTGGCACCCCCCACAGGCACTAGGACTAGATTTTGTTTCAAACTTAAGAAGCCTGTTCTAAAATAAGGTAGCGTATGCATTGGTCCCACACACTTGGAATCTCTCTGGCGAAAAGTAATGTGCAAAAAGTATGTGCCATTGCACACATAGCAAGTTGCTGTATTTACAGAACCTGCTCAGGAATCTGCTCAGCCACAGGAGTAGCTGCTCACCTAAATGCTCCTGTACGTAACCAGAGCAATCACGTGTGTATTTTGGACGCACAACACTGCTCACCAATTCTCAAGTCCAAATACTAAGGTTTCCACACAAGAAAATGGTTTCAGAATCAAATGGCATCGCACCTGCTTTGACAGTAAGGATCAAAAGGTGTTACACCTAACAAGAGAAGAGATGCAGAGGTTAAACAGGAGATGAGAAGTCCACCTGCACTACAGAGCAAGACACCAGACAGTGTGCATATGGCCTTTTTCACTTCCAGGATTCTAAACCATTTTAAAAAAAGATACATTTCACATCTATTTACAATACTACTGTGATACAATGCCCAATTGTGTATTATGGAAATATATGATGCCAGTATTGATTGTCCTAGTATATACTCTGTCATGATAAGGCAGTACAGCTAGAAATTACTGAAAGCATCAAGCAAAGCTACTGGAACTGAGACACTGAAACTTTTCCCTTAAAGACTGGACAATATTCTGCTGATTAGGAGACGGTACTCTCCACAGGTAGTCGTTCAGTTTATCCGAATCACTATATGCAGTCAGGTAAGGGTTAAGTGCGTGTTTGCTGCTGGCGGATTTTGCAGGAGTACAAGAGACAGTCTTTCCGCAGAGCATTTCAGAAGGAGCAGCATCTGCACTATGCAGTTTAGGATCTGATTTCCTTGTTTGGTTCTGAGAAGTCTCCAAGTCAGATCCCTCATCTTCAGACTTTATTTCAACATAGTCGTCATCATCCCCTTCTCCTTCTTCCGTATCTTTGAAATTCGAAAAATAGTTCTGAGTGGCCATTTGTGCCGTCAGAGGGGAGGCCCTGTTCACTCTCAGGACCTTTTGAGAATCCTGCAGAATCATATCTGAACAGTTTTCAGGGATCTGCTTTCTCATATCAGGCTCCATACAACCTGAAGCAATACCTGGTGTTTGACGGCTGTTGAATTGGAAGTTCCTATTGAAATGGAGCTTTTTCTTGTCCATTTCATTAGGATACACAATAGATTCTCCAGACCTATTGACCACAACTGAGGAAGATGACTGCGACCTGCTGTATGGCTGTGGTTTTACATTGCTTACTCTTCTCCCAAGGGAGTTATAGATGTGATCTTGATGTAGATTTTCTTTGTTCGGTTGGCTTATAATGGCACTCCACCTCTGTGCCGGCACATGTAAACGGTTATAAATCTGAAGGGAAGGCACCGAGCCAGCTGATGGCAACTGCTTTGGAGTGCTTTTTGTACCAGCTTCTGTATATGAGCTCTTGGGCTTTGGGTCTTGGGATTCAGACCATGGAGAGAAGTCGGCCAGCTCACCATTACTGTACGTAGAATGCAAAAGCCAATCTTCTGCCCTTGAGCATTCACTGGCAGCCTGAGAACGAGGGGGAGATGCAGCCACAGGTGTGGAAAACCTCCCAGCTGATGGCTCCTGAGCAGTAGCCCAGGCTTCCTTTTGAACCTTGGATGAACTTTCTCTAAAGACGATTTGATCATAAAGCTGGGAATATTCAGCTATTCTGGCACCTAGAAAGGAAAGAGAATTAACTTAGCAGAGGCAAGCTAATGAGTTGTGTGAAAATCTAAAAATCTCAAAATGCTTTGTATTGGTCAAGAACAAAGTTTACAGCTGTGTCAATACCTTCAATTCCAACAAAGTAACATGAAACAACGGAGGCTGGAAGAGCCGTGCATTGCATTTCAGTACATCGTATTGAGAAAAAGAAGCATTAAATACCTTGCAACAGTGAACATAACTGTTCACAGGATATGTGGGATGCAATGTAGCATGGTTCCTATAATATGCTCCTTGTTTAATGTTAAAATGGAGAAGAACATTCTGAAAATGGCCTGCTAAATAAGATATTTAGGGACTTCTGTAAATATCACAAGAAGGCAAGAATGATACTCTAGTACACAGAGTCTGCTGGCTCCACGTCTCCAATTTGTTTCAATTGACTGTGGACAAAAACAGTTCCAAAGCTGTTGTGTATCTATGGCTTTGCACATTCATTAGATAGAGCAACACCATCAGCAAGCTCTTTCTTATCTGACTCCATTCTTTATGCACATAGGCGTAATGTGGATGGTACCTGAGCAAATGTACATGACTTGTTAGGAGGTGAACCTACCTGAAAATAAATTTTTTAGTCAAACTCTGAAGATGAGACTATTAAAGGAAATAGCTGCTTTTCTGTAAAGAGGCCACTAGTGCTTCAGGCATTATTTCTATTTCCAGCCTCAGCTAAACTGATCTTTCCTGACACTACCCCACCATTTCTTCCCAATTTTATCAAGTAACAACAAGAATTGAGATATAAAGGACTATTTGTGTTAGAAGCAGTCACAGAAAACTCATTTCAGTGGTAACACAGAAAACACAATACTGATACTCAACTAACGAGGTGGAGAAAATTCATAATCTCCCAGTTCAGTACATAAATTTCACTGAAAAGTACTAAAGAAATGTATCTGTATAGAAATATTTGTAGCATACCAATAGCAGGGCCCCCTTGTTTCTTCTCCTCCAGAATAGCAGCAAGATCTTTGTGTTTGAGTTTCTGTTGTCTGCTCGCTGGCTGTTCCTGCTCTGGACTTTTAACTTTCAAAAGCTGGTTAGCCTTCTTAATTTTTTGACTGTACTGCCTTGCCATCATAAAAACTCTGTTCTTTGTTTTATCCACAACAGCCAAGTCATTTTCCATGCCCTCTGCATGCACATTGGACAGAACACTGTTGGCAGATTCATATGGGCTATCTACAAAAGGCATCTCACAGGAGAAGGAAGATCTGTTCAGACTCATAAAAGAGTTCTCCTTGCATGGTGTAGTGTCGTCAAGCCTGAGATTAGCCTCACTTATGGTGGCAGCTCTGGGCTTCACAGTTTTAGGGAAAATAGGAGTTTCTGGCAGAGAGAGAGTAGACAGTGAGTACTCTACATCTTTACTCAGTTCAGGTGTACTACCAGCATGGAGCCTCTCCTGCATATCATCTTTACAGACAGGGAAGGCTGCAAGGAGACGGTCTCTTGTCTTTTCCTCATTCTTCTTGATGTAATTCTCCAGGTCATTCCAAATCTCATCTACTTCCTCCGAGAGTTTATCTGCTGCAGACTTATGGGACAGTGAATCTGAGTTGGAGGAGCTATCTACTAAGCTCAAATAGTCATTGTCAATGGGAACACGATGATAAGGACTTTCATCCTCACTGAACTGGAGACTCTCTTCAGAAACAAACTGCCGTAGATTGTCACAACATGCGAAGTCTTTTTCCAGGCCCAGAAAACTCCTCCTTTTAGAGCATTTTAAAGGGTCACATTTAAAATTCAATAGTGGTGTTTCTGGAAGCACTATGGTGTCATAGATGTTGTCTTCAACAATCCTGAGCTCATCCAAACTTGAAGAAGGTTCTTCTTTATTGAGTTGTATATCATCCCTACTAGCATGAATGGAGGCTCTGTTTTGATTTGCTGTCCTCTTTTTGGAAGGTGAATCTAAGTTGCTTTTGTTTTCAGCCTCGTAGAGGGAGTCTCTAGCAGATCTTTGGGGACCACGGTCTGTTTCCTCCCTTCTTGTCAGACCCATCAGCTTTAAGTCTTCATAGCTTATATTATCATAAACATGTTCAATATCATCAATGGTCAGCTCCTCTGAAGATTCGGGATACGCATTCATACTGCTCGCCTCTACTCTCTTCGCTTCCCTCTGAGAGCCACGCTCCCCTATTTTATACCTTGCACTGGCTGGACATGTGTTACTTTCACCAGCACTACTAGCCCGCCTAACAATTTTGTGACGAGTGGGCCTGGAAGTCTCATTCTGATGCACTACCCCCAAGTGCCAGCTGCATGGACGCCCAGAAGGACTCCTCCTTTCTCCACCCACAGCTGAACTAGTGTTGGAGGTAGACCCCGATGGTACAAACATCTGATAATCATCTTCGTCATCTTCATTTTCATAAGGTGGGCGCCGGCTGGGAAACAATGCCTGTCTAATCTGATGGTCAGTCCAGATGTTTCTGACAGAGGTACTTCCCCCCAGGATGTTCATGATGAGTGAGTTGCTCTGGGGTGTGCTAAATTGTCTAGGCAACTGTGGCTGTCTAGCTGTGCAGGAAAATGGAAGATCAGTGTTCAGCTGGATTGACTCTTCATCGGAAGGGTCCTTGGAGTTCTGTGGAGATTTGAAATATGCAGGTAACGTTAGCCGATCCCCTGCAAAAATACAGCCATTCCCTCCCTTCACAGAACTGCCATAGCACTAGTGTGTCCCACAGCATGGAGTCAAGTGGAGACAGATAGGGTGAGCAGGCTCCTCACTAGGAACCAGGGAGTCAAGGTGGCAATGCCAGGCTACTTTGCTTCCTAATCCTTACCATGTCTCAGAGTTCACTCTTGGCATTTAACAACATCTTACTTCAAATGCAAGACACTGGTTTATGCTAACACATGAGTAATTAAAGGCAAATTTGTCTGGCAGGAGTTAGATTAAACCTTTTATGCTAACTGCAGTTTCACAGTTGGATTAAACTAATCTAACTCTGGGCTTGCGCCAAAAGTTTTGTTCTCTTCACTTTCCCCTTGCCTACAACCCTAGCAGAAAGGTATGTTACTCTCTCCAGCACACACCACTGAAAATTTCATTTTCTTTTTAGAGTAAGTTTTTATCCAGCTCAGATAGCAGGTCTAATTTACAGCAAGGCCACATGCCTACTAAAGATAACATGAAGGGTGTTGTAGATGTTCCTGGTCAGAGGTTGGGAAAGAGAGGGAAAGGTAATTCTTTTTCACTTAAGTTAATGCTGATGACTTTGGTTAGTTGTTTTTTTCCCCTGTCCCAAAAAGAGTAGTCTTTCATCATAGAGGTACTTCAATGATATGAATATTAATACATGACATAAACAGAAGATGACTTATCTGTCTACCTAGGAAAAACACTGATTTCTTTGGCATGTCTATGATGCATAGCAAAATAGAAGGAAAAAGAAAAATATACATACCTGCATTTCACACTTGTTAAGATTAACACTTCTCCGTTTTTCAACATTTTCTGCAGCTTGACTATTAAGCCTTTTTCTCCCTCCTTTTGATTTCTGCAGTGAGTTTTGCTGCATTCCCTGTGATTTAAAAGCAAAGAGCAAGGGAGGGGTAATAAAATCTACAGTTCTTTGTACAATCTTATTCAGAAGAATTACTAGCAGCTAGAACAGGCCAGGTATTCACACCAGGAGCACAAAATGCTCATGGGTAGTCAGAGCACTGCCACAAGAATGATTCAGAGCCTAGAAAACTTTATTTATGATAACCAATTAAATGATACCAATCCGTAAAACTTGTCAAAGGGGGTTGAAAGCTGAATCTACGTGTAAAAATGTAGATGTAGATGTAAAACAACACATAGAAAACTAGACAAGAGAAAGGACTTTATTTCACAACCAAAATTATAACAGAAGAATAGCATAAAAATCCCATTTTTAAATGTCTTTTTGGTTTTAAAAAAAAAGGCAAGGAGATAGTCTTACTATAACTCAGTCTTGAAAACCAGAAAGAGATCTAAACTAAAAAAAAAATATGCTGTCATCCAAACTCCCAGGGGAAAAAAAAAAAAAAATCAACAACAAAGAGAAGGCCAGAATGTTATGTGTTGGGCAGTGTCCAAATTACCTCAGAGTAAAGGACATACGTGGTGGGAACAGGGGCAATCTGAAAAGGTATTGTTGCCACACTTAGGATTAAACACTAAGGTACTATTATACAAGTCTATAGTGGTATTCTTTTGCACTTACTCGTTCTTTTGTACCTACTCATGTCAGGAAAAGGGAGAATTATAAGATGCTGCGCTACACTGATATGAGATACTATTTTATCAAAGGTTTACAATGCAAATAGTGTAATTTCAAAGAGGAATTGCACAGTAAGTTTCAAAACGGTATGGGATAATTCACCAAATAAATGGACTGAAAATCTAGATTCTTTAATACAACCATAATTACAGATTGAGGTTTTAGTCTTTCAGAGGTACTACATATGTGTGCAATCATCATACAGAAAGAGGAAAACTACCACCTGCGCAGTAGTAACAGATAAAGATTCTCATTTTCAGATATCCTCCTCACAATTTCTCATAATAAAGTTCACATGTTCCTAGCTACTGTTGGCAGCTCACAGGTCAAGAAACATCGTATCACATGTGGCAGTGCCTGAATCTTAATATTCAAGTCCTTGCTTTGGAGACCTGAAGGCACTGTCTCTGCTTGTGGCCTAAAAAGGTTTCTTTCACAGCATCAGCTAGAGAAACAAGGAAAAGTCTGTGGTGTGCAACAGGTAAAAGCAATAGCTTTCTGTCAGAGATAGGCTTGAGGACTGCAAAGGATGAAGTAAAATCTCTTTCAAGCAGTGGGAATTTCTTCCTCTATATAGGGGCTAATTTTACATCTTCTCTGTTAAAATGCAAGAGACTATTCTGTGAGGTCTAAATAAAAATATTTCTAGGGAGAGGAGGTTGTAAACACTTGTAACATGTTCCTGCCTCCTTGTTGTTTTACAGATAATTTTAATCCCTCTTCCATCCTCCCCAGGAAAAAAAGGATTCTACTTTGCCCTTTTTTTCCTACCTGTTCAGACTCTTCCTCATCATCAGCATCAATCTGTTCCGTAGCAGAAGTCTGAAGATTTTCGTCTTGATCGCTGTTGTAGGCCGGCTCAATGGACTCTTGAAACTGGCTCTCCAATCCACTGGATTCTGCTGGAACCTTTTTCCTAGAATTCAGCAGGGTTTCATTTGATCCTAGTTTGGTGCCTTGAGATAATAGGGCTCCTTCAATACTGATCCGCTTTAAAAAAACACCACAAAACTTTGATTAGAAGTTTATAGACAATATATATTTCAGTAAGACACTGTTTTACAACAGACTTATAAGGAATGTTTAAGCTACGTTCAGTTAGCTGCACTGAAATGAGATTTATGAAGAAATAACTAAAACAATCAGCATTTTTCCGCTGAATATTTAGAAGTGAAAAAATATATGCAAAACCCTCCACCTCAATCATAAGCTTCGGTGTTATGGAATCCCAGGGAAGTCATATCTAATATACCCTGTTTGTAAATCTTCCACAAACCCCCACTTTAAATTCTATTCCAAATGAAAACCTAGGACTGGAAATTCAACATAAGACTTTCACACTACACTGGGAACTTAATTAAAAATTTCTACGTTTTCTGTAAAAATTAGGAAAGCTCATTTCTATCTGCTTAAGCTGTATCTGCTCTGTTTGGTCGTATCATGATTTATATATATATGTATCTGAATGCCTTGAAACTTTTCTTATGTAATAAATGCAAAGACAATATGCTCCAAAGAATAAACACTATCTTTATATACAGCACTTCCACTTTAGTGCTACTTTTAAGTACCCTATAGCATTAGTAACTGATTGTATTACAAAGTACAACAATATATGGATTAGTAAGGTTTTTATTAGATATTCCTGAAAAAGTTAGCTGCATTTCTGTTGCTTCTATTCCAGTAATCTTATTTGAGACGCTAAACAACATTGATGGTTTTGTTTCCATTCCTAAATAAATACAATCAAGAAGATGCTGAGTCTACAGTAAATACTGTGCTCTTAGTAATTTGAATGTGCAAAACAAGAAATATAAAAAATTACTTACCTTCTGCATATCTGGACTGATATCTGAAAATGGAGATATATACTTCATCATAAGTGAATAATTAAACTGGTGTCAGTTTATGCCCGTTTCAATGCAACACTAATATCCCAATTATGAATTCCCAAAAGGGGGTTAAATGCAGCAGCAGTTGAGCAAACAGACTATAGGGTCTCTGATAAAACAGAGACAGCACGAGCTGTACCACAATTCCACTTCAAGTCCTGATTTTGCAACACTGATATGATAGGAGCAACTACTCATAATGGCCAAGACTCTGTGTGTTCAGTTGCCAGTTGCTGGGATGTTTACAGGACCAGAATCCGAGTGTGGAAAAGCAGATTTAAAAGCTAATGTCTTGTTTTCTTTGCACACTTTCTCCTCCTCCCCCACAATGTATTTAGGGCTACTTATAGGAGAAAAGGACCCATCTTTATGTGTTCTACAAAGTACAGAAGCACTGGGTCAATAAACAGTAGATGATGTAGCTTACCGTTTGACTTCAAAACTTTATGGACTCTAGATGAGGGTTCTGAAAAAGACAACAACATGTTTAAGCATTCCAGCATCCCAAAGAAAGCTATGTGCATCTTTGCCAACTTTTTATAACATGGATACCAAAATTTAAGCTTCTGAGCTCATGCAGGGAAGCCAAATTTTTATTTCTTCATCTCCCCAGTTTCCTCACAGAAAAGTATTTGCTGAAGTGTCAAACCTACAACAGTTACCAAAGAACATACATGTTTCTTAATGCAATAGCAGCTGCTCTCCATACAACAAGCCACATGTAAATTTTTATCACATGTTAAGATTCCTGCTTTCAAAAGACATGGCCATCTCTGTTACTGCTCTAAGTTGCTGGTGTATGAGGTATAAATAGCTTAGCAGAGCTTTAAAAATGCAAGTAGCTGAACATTACACAGCAGGCCATTTGATCAGTATTTTGTATTATTCCTTTTACAGGTGTCCTGGTTTGAGTTGGAACCAAACCAATTCTGTTCAGTGATTTTAGTTTTCAGCTAAGCCTTTTCTAACTAACTGCACTTTCTGAAACCAACAGCATGTTTCTGCAGACAGTATCTGCTTCTAGCAGTGATAATGCTTGATGTTTGGAGTTACTACCAAGGATTGGTGTGAAGACCAAGGTCACTGCTGACTCTTGTGTACCACATTGGGGGGTGCAGAAAGTGAAAGGTCGCACCTGCGGGGAGGAACAGCCAGGACAGGTGACCCTAAACTGACCAACGAGGTATTCCATCCCATATATGTCATATTCAGTATAAAGCTGAGGGGTCACAAGGGTCTCAACCCCTGTTTTTAGGCTTTTTGTCTTCTGCTGGCATTCATTTCCCTTGGGGGCCTTCTTCCCTTCTTTGACCATCTTGTGCCTTTGATCCTGATTCGTGTGTTCCTGAACCCAGCTCCTGAACCTGGTTCCTGTCTGCTGCTGAGCCCAGTCTGGGACTTTTCCAGTGCCTGCACAGCCTCAGTGGTGACGGTGATGGGGGAAGGTTGGGTTCAATACTGGCTTTGTATATATTTGTATATATCCCATTTTATTAGTATTATCTTCATTAAAGCTGTTTTCTTTTCTAATCTGGAAGCCTCTCTCTCATTCCCTTCCTCTCCCATTTGGGAGGGGAGGGGGTCATAAGTCTCTCTCTTTTATCCTCTTCCTCCACTTGTGGGTGGGAAAGAGGGGTTAACAGAGAGTGTCTGTTGTAGGTCTGGTGGATTGAACCTAAACCTCGACAACAGGCAAAGCAGCACCAATGCAGTCCTTCACCTTGCAAACAAAGGAAGATGCCTGAAAAATAATTAAAACTTGATTGTTTTTCAGACACAAATGCTGCTGTATGATACATCGATACTCTCATGAACATTAAGTCATTCCCAATACACAATGTTACACACTCCATATTGGAAAGGTCTTTAAGTAGCTGAAGAGGGGAACACAGTGACTGAAATGTGAAGTCAGCCAACTACACAGACATTGGTAATGGCTTCAAGAAGAAACTAACAGTAATTATGGATGTATGCTTCAGCAAGGAGGAAAAAAAAACCAAACAAAGTCAGCATAACCACCTCTCAAATCTCTGTTATCCATAAGGCAGACATTACACTAAGTAAAGATAGCAATCATGTTTTGAAATAATAAGATCATAATCAGGATGGAACAACTTCTGAGACAGTAATTATTTTGGGGATGGAGGTGGGGGAGGGAGTGAAGAAATCTCAGATTTAAATAATGGGATTGGCTTTCCTCCATATGCCTTCTTTTATCCACTAGAAAGTCTCAGCTGTTCTTCAGTCATCCATCATTAATAACATCTATCCATGGAATTAAATACAAACAGTGGATTAAAAAAAAATAAAAATTCACACAATCAAAAAATGGTTAATAAGATACTCCACCCATATCTGAGAGATACTGTGCCATCTTAAATCTGCATGGCATGCAGGTTAAAGATCAATTCCATATGCCCAGACTCACCCACCCTTAAACAACCTTGCTTAGTTTTCCTTTTGACATCTTGGTGGTAAAGGAGTTTATCTACCTGATTTCCTTCTCACTCTGTGAGGAGCAGTGCCTTCTTTAGGCTGGTATGATGATTTTGTTTCTCCCTCAGGGCTATAGTGAAAGCCTGGGTGATCTGTGGAACAAGCAGAGGCACAAGGAATAAGAGAGTGACAAGGGTGTCACTTCACACACCTCAGTAGCTCTCTTTGGAGGCAGTGCCATCGTCCCTTTATGACTGATACAGTGGCATTTCATCAGAGCCTGAAGCAACACAAGCAAGATATGCTGCTGTAGGGTAGCTGTTAACCACCCAGCCCTGGAAACACTTTGCCCATTTAGTTGTACCTTGCTCCAGCTCCTTGCTAACCCAGCAACATTTATCTCGTTTCTCAGTCAGAGCCTTTCCTGACCAATTCTCTCCAACTACGTAAATAAATAACAAGCCTGCTTTACTCCAAGACTTCCTCAGCATTTGTGTCATAGGACAATATATTGCTCTCATTTCCCTACACTGCTAGGGATCACTGGCAACATGAAGAGATAATGCAACTTGCAGCAGAAAGGCAGCAAGCAGAAGATGCTGGAAAAGAAACAGTGCAGAAGGGACTGCGCTCAGAGCACAGACGGCAGCATCTAATCTAACGTGCTTTCTAATGCTGGCACCTGGGACACACACAGGTAAACTCTTCAGACGTATGCACAAGCCTCATTGTCCTCCAGCTGTAGGTTTGCCACTGTGAAGAAGTCGCAACACTGCGACATACTTCAAGCTGCGTGTTTACTGCCAGCCCTTCAGTGGGTACTAGCCAGAAGCTTATGCAACAACACAGGAAAGATCATAGAATCATTTAGGTTGGAAAAGAAAAGACCTTTAAGATCATCCAGTCCAATGATAACCCTGCTCTACCAAGTCCACTGCTAAACCGTGTCCCTAAGCACCACATCTACATGGCTTTTAAACACATCCAGGGAATATACATTTAGTCAGCATGGAGTAAGAAAAAGAGAGGGGCCAATGTTTACGGAAGGTCTCATCTGCCTCTTCCTCACTCATCATAAGACGTAACTTCCTGGTTGCAGATCAGTCAGCCCAGTGCCTACAGAGCTCCACAGGATCTGCATCCAGTTTTGGATTTTCCAGCAAGGTCAACATTCAAGGAACATAAGCCTGGCCTTCTTCCATCTCAGATGAAACCAACAGGTAAAGCCAAACTTTTGAGGATGGTTTTATTCATTTTTTAAAACAAAAGTGAAAAAGAATCAACTTACGTATGGCATCCATTTCTAGAATTGCCTGCTTGGCCTGGAAAAGTAACAAATGAAAAAGTTAAACTGTAAGTAGAAGGACAAATTGTATTGCATATTATAGATAGTAGTGAGTTTATATGTAAACAAGAGCAAGCTTAATTTTTGAAGTAATAAATATGGTTGGCAGCATTATTTTCTGTTTTTCCCTGTGCTCGTTAGACATGTTACATATGTGAAGAAGAATTTTGCTGGCAGGAGATTACAAGAGCTTATCTGCAGGGCTTCACACAAAAACCTGTTGTTCACTGCACCTGGCAGGTCCACCTTGCGTGCCCACCTCCCTTCTGGCAGCACAAGGAGAGGAGCGCGTACCTACAGCACCCACTGGTGTGAGGAGTATGTGGAGGATGTAGTGATGGCACACCTAGCCACAAAAACTACTTTGCTGTGATCAAGCTGCACGTGCTGGGTCTCCTCCGTGAAGACTCAAACCCCCAGAGATCTCTCTGCAAGTCCCAGAATATAGAGCTCTTGATATGTGTCTCCATATTCTGCTGGGATCAGCACAAAACTGGCTCTAGTATCTGGGAATCACAATTTTAATGGTGATTCACAAGACATTTCCTCCCTAAAAATCACATAGTTTAACTCATCATTTTTCAGGTCTGAAGTTGTTGGGGCAGAAAATACTATCAACCTTGCTTCCTTTAAGAGTTTCCTTGGGGAACGGGTATTTAAAAAATCCAAATCATCATTTGGTTTGAGTAAGATTGAGCCAGAATACAAAGCATCTCATGATTTCTTAAAATTTGTCACATTTTTAATAAGAAAATTAATCTGGATGTTTTATTAAGTACATCAACTAATAAGTAAGAAAATAAACTAAAATAAAACATCCTATGTAACCTGTTTGTCCTTCTAGAGGTGCAGTTTAGTAATGTTCCACCAGGCGTCACACGTGGACTACTATTAAATCCTCCAAAAGCTGGCCAGAGAGAAGTGTCATAACTAGCAACTACTGATTTGTCAGAATAGATGAATAAAAATGTGCAGACAACCTCCGAGATTTGTTTGGTTAGACTTTTCCTTTCTCAAGTGAAATTATTTCTCTGAGTGGAAAGTGGCATTATACTTTAAGTTACACATTTCTTCCACAGATTTAAAAAAAAAAAATAAATCCAATAAGAGAAAAACCCTTTATACATAAGCTGAGATCATGTTGTACTATTTTTTTTTTTTTACAACGTGATAAACTGCAATGAGTATTTACATTGTAAGCATGGATACTAGCATAAACATTATACCTTTGATAAACTCTGTCAACAAAAAGATAAGAGGAGAATTAGTAATAGCAACTGCTAGGGCTTTTTTTCTCCCTTAATTCTCTTGTTGTTGAACAGTTGAAAATGAGAGTTAGTACAGCACTGTGGACATCAGTAACAGGTAACATTTTTTAGCCATTACAGCATAAAACTCAGTGAAAAGTTAAGTCAGGGAAATTGACCACTGAAACCAATAACAAAAGAAAACCAAAACAAGCCAAAATAGGCCCCCGAAACCAAAACAAATCAGAAAAAGATCCTGCTTCCACATGCATCAGTGGTTGCTGTGTCATGGCAAGAGTTAACTATGGTTAACACCCTTTGAGAGATGCAATATGTTACCCTAGGAAACACGTGCGGCTCTAGGATAGGATTTGATAAATAAAAGGATCAGGTTTCCCTACTCTAAGGCATTACAGCTATGACTATGGCTATGACTATGACATCAGTGCCTTATTTTCCTTGACATAAAGTTTGCCATCTGACCAAAAAGGGCCTGATGTCCCAAGCTAAGGATGCAGGGTTCAGGATGGGGGTGTGTACTTAAAAAGTAAAGCGTGTGCTGCCGCTAGCTTCCCTGCTATGATATCTAACCAAGATGGATTAAAAACCATCTTGGTAATATCTACACATGCTGCAATTAGTGCATCTCGATGTTGTGCAGACAGGCAGTTTATCAAGCTCAGGTATGCTCTTATAGTCAAGCTTTCTGACACTGCATCTCTGTAGCTCACGTCTCAGCGGGCAAATCCTAATATAGCCAGCAATGCAGCTAATCAAGTTACATTCTTCTACACCTGTACAAATGCCTGCATGTGCTTATAGGGGAACTTTCCCATTAGTTTTGAAGAACTTTTAAAGACATAAGGAAACATGTTCATTAACCTCCTGGAGTCTAAACTTGCTGTAAATGGCAATGTATTTGGCAGCTAACAAGATTGCTTTAAGTTAGTACACATACAAGGAGGTGTATGGTTTGTTTGTTTTTTCATTTTTACCTTGGCAGGAATTTTAGCAGGATGATTTTCTAGAATTAACCTCTTCAAGTGAAGAATCCAAAGGCGCTTGTCTTGCTGTGACTTTGCCTAGTAAAAAAATTGTTGCACCATGAGAAAATGCCTTACCACACTATGCAAGGTCAGGAATAGCATACGGTCATCAGTGAGCAGGGACATTTCTGTCATACCTGGACAGTATGTTGCATCTTGGGATTTTTGTAGTGGAAGACACTAAAGCTAAGTGGTTCCTTTGGTATTACCTCAACAAGCATCAGGTTTCCACACTGTGAGAAAGAGAGGCAACAATGTGAATCACGGTGGAGTTTTGGGGAGACCAAGAGACAGCACTTTACCACCTGCTCTCCAACATACCAGTATGTGAGCTTTGTATATGAACATTTCATCTCTCTTTTTTGTAATCAACAGCAGCTTGTCAAAGAGGAACAATGTGCGCTCATTTTTGGCTCGCTGAATGCGAAATGTTCCTTCTAAAACCAGCTCCCCGTAACTCGTGAGGTCTGGCCCTTTCCAGTTAGTGAGCAAACTCTGTATCTCCTGCAACAAATCAAAGAAGAACAACCAATATTCATTTCAGAGATCTTACTGAAATGAAGACTCAAACAATCTGACAAGGCCATTCCCATTCTCCTATATAATGTTCAGCATCCAACAGTGGAAAGTCTTGATACACCAGTACTGAGGCTGCTAGGTTATGTGTGACATTGCAGCCAGGTGCTTGGAGGCCTATTGCTAAGCCCAGACCAAAGCATGCCCTCCTGAGTACTGGTTACTGCCTCTGTTTGGACCCAGCAGAGCCCTATGCTCCCTGAGGCAGCCTGTAATGAAAGTGCACAACCTCATTTCCCCAGACTTGCAGAGATGGAAAATGGTCTGTAATTCAGTCATCAGTCTCTCTCATGCCTGCTACCCTCTCTCCTCTACATCCCTAACCAATCTCTCTTAACATTTCTCTCTCACTCTGGGTATCCTCCTGAAGTTTTGTGGTCCCATGTGAATTATAATACTGTGTCCATGTCCTTGAGAAATGTCTAAGCACATCTTCACAAGCCTGTTTCACTTAGCTGTGGCTATTCTTGTTTCCTTGATTTGCTCATTTTTTCTGTCGGTGGCAATGACATAGGACTTAAGCACAGGACAGCAAATTCTAACAGCAGACTAAACCTTAGCTAGAGAAATCTTTAAAAACATTCATCAGACTTCAAACTTGGCAGCATTAGCAAAGCAGGGACAGATTTTCTCATCCTACACTAGTCTCTCTAGGACATTACACTTTAATACAGCATTCAGCTAGAAAACATCGCAGTACATTTGAGGCACAAAAGCAGCCTAGAGCATTCTCAGGAAGAAAATCCCAAAGCAGCACACTTTGATCTATACACAAGACTGTTATTAAAAACCCAACCAACCAACCAAACAAAAACCACAAAAAAAAACCCCATAACAAATGAAAAACGTTGCATTTTATCAAATCTTTCCAGGAGCTTGTAAATAAGTCAGGGTACAGCACAGGTATCAAGTCCACTGCTGTTGAGGGAAACGTCATGCAGGAACTGTTGTCATAGTACTTTCAGCATTAGAGACTGAATGGCAGTAGCTCACAGAAGACCTATCCATATGGCAGCAGAAGTAGATTTTACTTTTTTAAGGGATAACTATGAACATAAACATTTTCTACAGCCCTATAATGTGCCAACTGAGCTCAATAAATTTAAAAAAAATATTTTTTTCCCAAAAGCATTTAACCCTCTTTATTGCCAAATATTACTGGTTATCATTACTCAGATTTCTAGCAGGCTGTTGTTAAAAGTCATTAGCATGCATTTCCAGCAATGTATGGCAAAGGTTACACTGCTGCAGGCAAGACATTATCAAATGTAACCTTATTCTCCCTACACGAAAAAAACAACCACAAAAACCCACAAAAAATGAGGGCAAATAAGTTGCTTTTATGTTAAAAAGAATAAAAGGGACAAAGAACAATATTACATAGATTTCTGGAATGGTATAAACCTATTATTCCCTTTTATACAGTATACACTCACCCCCTTCCCCCCATTTTTTTTAAAGCAGTATAAATACTGCCGATGAAAATTTAATGTAAAATCATGATTCATTGGGAATTTTGAAACAGAATGAAAGCCCTGTAAAAAGTCTACAAAAGAGCTTGCTCCCAATGCCAAAAGTTACTCAGGGTGTAGCTTTTGTTTTCTCCTCAAAAATTCTTCATTTCAAGCAAAGTTAACCTTTTTCTAACTATCATGTTTCTAGGTTTATACTTTTCAGAAAGCGACTGATAATGAGTCTACAAAAGCCCGAGAGGAAAGTACTTAAATAAGAAGAAGCACAAGAATTGCCTCAGAACAAAAATTAATCAGTACAAAGGGAAGAAATCGGAAACCACAGAATTTCTGAACAAAGCCATGCCCTAGGGTTGTACAGCAGTGCTGTACAGTTGAGGGAAAGGGAGAAAGAAAAGTTATCTTAAGTTCCATATTCCTGCAAAATAAATGCTTTACAGGATGCTGCTTGTAGGGTAGAGATGTCTGAGATTTTCCTGCAGCAGCTATGACTATGGTTTCTAAGATCAAACAGCCACAGGCATACTCAACAGGAGTCTAAATTATGACTGACAAAGATTGAAAGAAAAGATAAACTAAAAAATGTTAATGGCACGTATATGGACACAAACAGCTCACAAACACTCATAAAATCTCTTTGGGAACTCACTTGGAGCCTGATGGCATGTTCATGTTTCCTCTTCATGTCATTTATATGCCATGCCACTCTCTGCATCGTATCTATAGCATCCAGCACCACATCATAGCCCTCTGTGTCCTTGTCAAGGTGGTTTTCTATTTCCTAAAATGGAGTGGGAGGAAATGTCCTGTTATTTCTAAATCAACTTTCCAAGAAGGATGCAATACTGTGTTTTTATCTATACTATTTTGTCTTTGCAATGTGATTGCTCAAATGTAATGCTCCTGCCTTTGTTACTACTGCATGTTGTTATCGATTTGAATAACAGAAGATGACTAACAAAGCCAAGCCTTTATGGTCAGTTTAGCAGTGACTATACTTGCAGCAGCCAATGTGAGCAGAGAGGCATGGAAAGAAAGTGCAGCACACTGACAGGAGACCTTTCAGAGAGCTTTCTTAAAATGCAGAACATATCTACACACATACAGAAACCTGATGGAATTACGCTAGGCGTTACTTTAGAGTTAGAGAGCAGAAAAGCACCAGACATTTTAAATAAGGATCAGTGTCTTTACACTTCACTAGAACATGAGTGTCTAATAGGAAACATATGTGGAAAACATTAACAATAAAGCAGGAATTTCCAAAACTTGCTTAACCACAGAATATGGAAAGAGTTCCTACTTCCTTAGTCATTCCTCTACACAAAATTCTTACCAATCAGGGTGTTTATATGTATTTAGTCCTCCTTTCAACCACCCCCAGTATTGCAACATGTTGGAAAATGCTGTTTTTCATGGGAATAATAAATTTGTGTACAGAAGTGTTTAATCATGACAAGAGTCTTTCAGACAAATTCAGAATTATAGATCGGGGGGGGTTTGTTTGTTTGTTTTTTTAAAGCCAGTTATTTGGATGCACAGGATGATTCAATGTGTCTAAAACAATTTCCATAAGTTCCGCATTCGAAATATATGCACATGCTGTGAAACGATAAAGACAGAAAGAGTCTCCAGATGTGGAAATCAAACACCCCCAAAAGAAACCCAGAACCTTTCTAACCATCAGGCTTCTCATCAGCATCAAGAACTTCAATGTGCCCTAATTTCTAATCCATCAATTTCTAATGGACGCTTACGTGCAAAAGCAGGTGGTACTTGAGGATGCGCTGGACAGGTTTCAAGAGATAGGAGCCTAAGGGCAGAGAATGCTGCAGCGCTTCTTGCCGCTCTCTGAAGAACTTGGCTAGCGCCTTGTTCCTCATGCACTCTGTCAACACAGCCACTGACCTGGAAACATCAAAACACAGCATTAAGACCTTTTGTCTTCATAAGTCTGTAGGCAAAGTTGAGATTTGTTTCTTTCTTTCCTTGTAAAAAGGGGCAGCAGGATCCCAATTCAATCACTGATGTTTTGTTGTGGGTTTCTTGTTGGTTTTTTTGGTTGTTCAGGTTTGGTTTTTCTAAATAATGTCATCATTTAAAAAAATTTTTATAATTTAGTTATAATTTCATTTGATATACAACCATTCTCTCTTACTGGCAGTCACATATTGGGAGCAATGCAGAATAAGACCATAATTTCCTGAAGGACAATGATAGCAGTGAAAGATAAGAAGTGTCAAAATAATACTTCAGATTAGGGTTTGTTTGTTTGTTTGTTTGTTGGGGGTTTTTTAATGAGAAAAAAGGTAAACTCCTTGATCCTCTCTCCAATTTGGAGGGGAGGAAGAGCATGAATTTTTTTGCGTAGTCTGTAACTTGCATTATATAAACAGGTGGTGGGACAAGTGAAAAATGGGAAGCCGGTATTCCTACCTTGGGTAGTTGGTGCAGTACTGTGTATATATGTGGAAATCTTCACTCTGTGTGGGGAGGAAAGATGTACATATGTTCAGATTTTGTCAATCTAGCAGCTAACACATGTGCAAGATAAAAATTATGGCATCAAGACAAAACCTCCTCCAGTTCCTGATCAGTGAATAATCCTAATACTACTGGAAACCTATTCACTGAATTTCATTTTTTCTTTTTTGGGGGTATATTTCCATTATTTAAAAGAAAAATCAAGGAACCCTACACAGAGATAAAGCAAGCAGCTTTGCAACAGAGCCTCCAAGGTCCTTTAAGATAATCTATGCATCTTAAAAAACCAAACAAACAGAAACAAAACCACAAAAAGCCACCACAGTACACACCCCTTTCAAACAACTGCCTTGCATATACCTTGTTTTGTGTGGATAAAGCACATACCTATATACTGGCAGAAGTTAGTTTTGCAGGTTATGTTCAGTGTGTGATTTTGAAACAACTATAAATACCTTCACATTTGAGCACAGTCTAAGCATGAAAACTAGAAGCCACAAAAGTAATGTTTTTTTAAAGTAAATTATGACTCCATTAAAGTCGAAAGTTATTACCCAAACAAGTTGCAACACGATTTGGGTGGGTTTCCACACTTGCTTGTCACAGTGAAATTGCCCGCACTTAATTCTGACAAGCTTCTCAAAGCAAATGCTTGAGTTTCATTTCCTCCTTGGCCTAAGATTTTTTTTCTTAATCATTATCATTTAATTCTATGTGAAAGCAGGTTTCCAGAAACATTCCCATGTGTTTTAAGTTCACATCTGCTTATCAGCTTCAATCCCAAATAACATGCAATTTCTGCAGCTTCAAAGTGCTCCTAAAATCAATTACCCTTTCTTTCCTGAGCCCTAGACCAATAAAAAGCAATCCTCCAGTAGTAAACAAGAGCCCAGTTTCCACTTGAAGCATCTTCAGAATGAACTCTGGCATTCTGCAGCCCAATAGCTGTGCTCCACAAGGGGTAGTTTCCTGGAGGTAGTCATTGGTGGGAGGTAGTCATTGGGGAATGGCAAGACCAAATATCTGCCTTCACAGAAGGCAACAGTGTTCCAAGGACCAACACCACTTGGGGATAGGGCTGATGCAGGCTGTGGCTTCTGTTTCTTATTGTTGGGGTTGGTTGGGTCAGGGGGTTTTTGTGTGTTATGTGGGTTTTTGTGTATGTTTGTTTGGTTTTTTATTTAACCATTCAGCAGAAAGAGCCAGCTCTGGCAGTATTCTTCCCCATTTCCAGCAACACTGTTCCCTTCCCCCTCTCACAGGGTAAAGCAGGTTGCGTCATTCACTTCTCTAATGACCAGCGATTCACAAAGACCCAATACAACATGGAGTGCTACTCCACATGAGTACAAGTCACTGCAATCCAGTATTTCTTACTGGATTTCAGTATTAACTGTTCTGAAAAAAGACCCAATAAAACAAAAACAAACAAAGAAAAAAAAACAAAACCAAAGAAACAAATGAACAAAAAACTTGACCAGGCATTTCCTGAGGGGACTGTGATCCCCATTTTCTGAC
The DNA here is from genome assembly GCA_013400335.1 of Eurystomus gularis. Classification (NCBI taxonomy): domain Eukaryota; kingdom Metazoa; phylum Chordata; class Aves; order Coraciiformes; family Coraciidae; genus Eurystomus; species Eurystomus gularis. The sequence continues at coordinate 237,670 of VZZY01000246.1, forward strand.
TAGCGTGCTGTAAACTTATTAAACTGCTCTTACCTTAGAAACCAACCAACTAAATGTAGTCTAGACACGAATACGGTTAAATGATTTAGCTTGGTCTTTCAAACTAATTTTGCTGTCGCGGCTGGTTTTACAACAGTGTACCTATGCCCCATGCCCACACCCAGAGGCAGCAAACTTGTGTCATAACCTATCCATGTCCACACTTGGGACCTTCAGCCACCGCTCCAAACCCTCTCTGCTCAGGCAGAGAATTAACAAAGCTCAGAGCACTGCAGATACTACAACTGTGTAATTTTCTACAGCAATCACTACCAAACTAGTTAGCACTCATAATAAGCCAGGGTGCTCAAAAGAGAGCATTAGGATGAAATTCAGTACAACAAGGAAAGATGATATTAATACAACAGTTTTGTTTTAGGGGCTTTTTAGTATAAATTGTAGTATATTCCCATGACTACAATCACACAACAGTGCAATTTATGTAATTACTTCACAAGCAAAGTGCAGAACATTTTGTGCCAACTTTTTAAAGAATATATGTGTGTATATATATTCTAGTTATAAGATTAGTCAAATGATTGTTCTGTTTTTCAAACAAAAAAGAAAGGAATATCTGTTGTGAAATTTTAACAAATGGAAGTATAATCTGTAAAACACCCAAGGCCAAACATTTCAGGGTTTCAGAGTGGCCTGAGTGCACATTCCCCACAAAATTGAAAGCAAGCCTGAAATCCCCAGAAGCCTTTTCACATGCTTCCACTTTGGGGTTTGCTTTGCATTTTTTGAGTAGGGAGGAGGGTGTGGTTTGTTGTTTCTTTTTTTTTGTAATACAAGGTCAAAAACTATTTTCTATGGGATTTTTGGTTTTAAAAGAATGTTAGACTAACCATTAACCAGAACAACAAGAAAAAAAAAGTTCCTTACGCCCTGAACATCTCTAAAAACTTTAAGATCATCCCTGCTTTCGGAACAGACAAGACAAGACTCCAAATTTCATATTGCACTTACATGTGTACATGCTTCATTGCACCACAGCTCATTTAATCAAACGAAACCATCAGAGAGCATTTACTTTTACCAAGCTATGCAAGCACACTGCCAGTAGAAAGTCAATTACATATATTTTGCCTCCAGAATTAGATCGTTCATAGGCACTCAAACTTATGATGTTGGTATGAATCAACATTAAACACCTTGCCGAGCCATCATCAGGATTCATGTGAATACTTTGGGAGAGTGGCCAAGAGAGGCGCTTCCAAGACAGGTTCTTCCTAAGCCTGAGTAAAGAAGCCGCACTACTCAGGATGAGTAGTTCACACTCATCAGACCTTTAGTTCCCACTTCCATCTAGTCTTCTCTACTTCACTGTAGACTCCCCAGAGTGAGCACTGCATTATTGGGAGCATATCAGGGCACAAGCTGTACAGGCTAAAGCAAAGGCTTTGAACTACGTTCAGAAGCGGCAGAAAAAAAACAGGAAAAAGATGGATTTAGACAATCTTAACATTACTCAGCTTGGAAGTTTTGTTCACCTCAACTGTCTTCAAACCATAAAAAATTATCTCTGCAGGGAGACTGGAATTTCTCCAGAGATCTTTTTTAATTGAATCCCAAAGCTGGTGTGGTAGAGGGTGCAAAAACTGAGACCCAAGCCAAGAGTTCATCCACACTGACTACAACTCACCCTGAAGAGCAAAGCCAAGTGCAAGCTGATCCCAGCTACACTTAGCTTGTCCCTTGCTGCTGAATCAATTCACTGAACGTCTCTCCTCTACATGAAGTGCCAAGCACGTGGCTACATCCCTGATCTTCTCTCAACTCTTGGTGCACTGTGCTTTTTTACAGCCATAAAAGGAACTTTAAAAGAAAATGGAGACTGAGAAAATGAGCTGAGTCAGAGTGTAAACTGAAGCCAACTGCCTGGATCTCCTCTTCATTAATGAGATGTTAGATTAGGGTAATTCTCCCTTTCCCCTTGGTTAAGCTGTTGGTGTATCTTTCAGAAAACATATGTTCTGAATTTCTGGGGTGCTGAGTGAGAAGAACAACGTGCCAGAATTAAGCTGTCCTTTACGACAACTCACTTAAATGTAAATGTGTGGAATACTGAAGTCAATCTTCTAATTAACACTGGCATCATTACTATGAAAATGAAAGACTGAGTTGGCAAGAAAACTTATAAACAATCCTTTATGTGAATAATTAAGCTATAGCTAAGCTTGCACTAGAACCCTTTTATCAGCTGCCGATTATAGTTACCAGAAAAATGTCTCCAAGACATTTAACATACTAGAGTTAATACAGTTCCTCTAGACAAAGAGGCAGGATCAGAGCTGTTAGAAACTAAACTAGTATGCCACTGTCTCTCAATGGCACATTATTTCCATGCAGCAGCCATCCCACACAGTTTAAACAAATACTGCTGCGTTCCATCTGCATCTTGGAGCAGAAAGGTCATGACCAGATAGCAGGGTTTTTAAAAAGAGTGCTTTTCTGCATTTGAGTCTATTTGCCTTTGAGTTACTAATGAATTAAAATATCTGGGAGCTGAGAGATTTAATACAGTGTTGCAAGTTGTTATTAAATATTTCTATTTACATAAAGTCATAGCTTTGCATGCTTATTTTATCTGTTGCTTTTATGTTACTAGCTAGTTTAGATTAAAGACATCTTGCTGAAGTTAACAAACAGGAGAAAAACATCTGTCATTTTAGGAGCTCTTTACTTTGGGCACCCAGCACAACAAATGTTAAGATAGTCAAATGCACAATTATAAGGTTTTGTTCAAAGTGTGCTAATTTGATTTGAGAATCCTTGCTCTATTTCCCTTGAAAGTAAAAGGTGCAAGGCTGCTTCCTACTCAAGCATGAAAGTTATACACAAGAAACACAGTGGTGTATGATTGCGTGAGTGAAGTATAAATGCTGTACAGAAAATTTTACTGAGCAAAACCAAATAATGAAGTCAAGTTCAAAGAAACAATTCATCAAATACGGTCCAAAACTAGATCTTACAAAATGAAGCTTCCCAGATATTTTCACAAATAGTAAACATTTTAGTTCCAACAAGCTCCAGAGTTACTTTAACCATAACTGTTCTGTTATACACACAAACCAACTTGTGTCATTTCCCACAAATCCTGAAGAAATGGCTATTAATTTAAGTTACTGAGCTTCATGAAATGCAAAAAGTAAACACAGTACCTACAGTGAAAATTTGACAAAACATTTAAATCCTCAACAACTACAATGTTGCAACTGAATCAGTAGGGTGAAAAAAATAGCACTAGAGCCAGAGCTCATGTTACCTAAGCATAGTTCCACTGGAAGTATTAAAGAAGCTCCACTGGAGCTACATCCATTAGCTAAGGCTGTGAGCTATGACTTCAACATGATATTATCCCCATGCTTAAGTCATGGTGAAGATCTAGCACACTCAAACCAATCGAACAATAAATGGCCAAAGTCCTATAAGACCTGAAGGACTGCATACTGCCAAAAAAGGCAGTTTTATTTCCACTACCCAATGCTGGGAAGACACAAGCAATCAAGAATGCACAACTGGAGTCTGTTAAGACACTCAGCAGTTGTTGTAATGACATCTTCACAGCCAAAACCAGAACTGTGGGGTATTTTGGTATTGTTTGATTTTGCTTTTAAGTATTGGCACTTGTCTGGATGAAGCTAAAAAAATGCTTAGTAGGACTGTAATCTCTAGCAATTTCCTAGCCATCAGGCAGCTGCCTGCCAATAACACAAATGCTAAAAGCATTTGACAAAGGAACAAAAAACACAAGCAATGACATGCAGATGAATTTTGGAACTAATGGCCAGAAAGCCTACCAGAAAACTCCTTTCAGCTGGCCAGTATGAGTGGGAGTGCAACTTTTTCCTGGACTTGCTGTTATTGCTTGCACCACCTCTGTTTCATGTCCCAGCCAGGAGTAGTCCCAGCTATCCCAGCTATAAGCAAGCAGTACAGCAGAAAGATTTACCAGCTCTAAACTCTGCTATCTGTAAATATCCTGAAGGCCTCACAATCGGCCTTCACAGCACAGGCACTCTGCTGGTTTATGCTCAGATTCTTGCTCACCAGGACCACAGATCCATTTCTGCTAAGCTGTTTCCTAGTCAGGCGGACCCAGCGTGCATTTGGGGTTGTTCCATTCCAGAAGCAGGACTTGCCCTGATCCCATTCTCTCTCCTTCAATTCAGCATAGACTATCTGGAGCAACAGCAACATGCCATAAACCCCATTGCAATGGGGCAAAAATACATCCAACTTTTGTAGCAGTGGTACTAACACTAAGATTTCTCAATGCTTACAAAAGATCAATTATTAGATAAATAAGAGCTTTCTCAAACTCAACGCAAGCAAACGATCCAGTGAAATGGCAGCACTAAGCCTGTATCATCACTCCCCTTTCTAATAAAATCCCTTCTGTCACAACAGAGCCAAACAAAATAGAGTGGTTCAGTTAATCCTAAATCCTTGTGTTAGACCTATTATCTTGAATGCTTAGTGCTGGCAATGCCGACTTCAAGACAAAGCCTAAAACACGACAGTTTTGTGGTTTTGTTTTTTCTTTTAATGGAGACAGTCACACAGCTATAGAGAGATTATTCAAATTTAAACAACTACATGTCCCTCTTCCATTCCTCTTCCCCCAGAAACACCATGGAGCTGGAATTACTTCTTAATACATTTGGGCTCTACAGATTCAAGGCAAATGGAGGTTCTCTGGTGAAGTCTGCAGTGAACTGCAGTCATCTGTAGTCCAAATTACTTCATCTCTTGTCCTACCCATTATAGCCATTCGCCTTCTCCCTGATTGGCTCTCTGGGTTTCCTAGAATGGAAGACACCAAATTTGGTTCCCTGCATTTCTCCCATACCTGACAACTTTTCCTTCTCCATACTTTTTGCTTTCAGAATTGCCCAATAGAATGAAGATGTCAGATCAATGTTCAGAAAATGTAAAGTATTTCAGAGAGAATAAGATTTGATTCTTAAGGTTGGACTTTGGGCCATCCCCTTTAAAAAGAAAATTAAAGGTATAGCTGCTGGATTCAGGAAAAAATACATCTCAGAAAACAATATGGCCACAAGTATGTTAAGGTTACTGCCTTTTCTAAAAATGCAGCCAAGGTGTATTCTCTGTAGTTGTTTTTAAGATGACAAGGTGTAACTGGAGTATAACTTGATCGCCTAGATTTAATAAGGAGGAAAAAAATGAATCCCTGTAATACACCACAAAAAAAAATCTAAAAATGAAACCTAAATAAATAGTTCAGATATGTTTATTAAGAAAATAACACCTTTTTCTTGATTTTTTAAAAAATGCAAATTGTCTGCTAAGAGAAATGCCTTCCCTCTCCATGGATTTGCTAACTTTTCATGGTGGAAGTCACACAAGCTGTCAGAATTAGGTCTCAAAAACTAACACATTTACCTTATTCCCCCATGTCACTCTGCAACTGGGTTTGTGCTGCAGACTCCTGCTGTAGCCACTTACCTTGGAAACAAAACAGTCTGCTATAGCCACAGGATCATTTTCACAGTTTTCCAAATCTTGCAAAAGTTCACTAAAAGAACAGGAAGAGGAAAGACAATTATGGCACACCTTGAAGTAGACACACCTGTATATTTGGAGTCAGGCAGTGCTTCATTCATGGCAGTGATGTTCAAAGCTCTTAATGATGCAGGGAGTCCCAAAAAAGGAATGGGAATCCCTTTGATGTCCCACTTCACTCTAGATGTATAGCCAATGGGATTTCTTGTTTAGAGGCAGAGGAGCACTCTGAGGAAATGGTATTCCCATATACTTACAAATTCAAGTCATCACAATGACCATGGATTGCTGATCTCCTAAGCAAAGCTGATCCCCTTCCTTCAGATTGACAGCTTTTCTACTATACTCATAGTGGTGTGGTCAGACACTGTGTAGCTTCTGTATCAACTAACACAATTTAAAACTAACAAAATTTAAAAGACACTGAAGCACATGCCCTGTCCCATAAAGACTTCATATGTTCTAGCAGCTTTACTTGACTAAGGGAGATGAGGAGCTGGCCTGAAAAGCACATCTGAGAGCCAGGGATGTATTACACACACAAGAAGAATAGTAATAAGCTCACTCAGGAAAATTTGTCTACCTTCAGTGGGTCTCTTTACTGAAGAAAAATGGTTATCATGGAAGAGTTTTCTGGAAGGGAATATACAAATTCTACATACATAAAAATAAAACCTTGCTGATACTGAAAAGACTATAATTTTGACATGTCAAGTAGGAAAGTAATTAATTAATTGTAACAGGGGCAAAGCAATAAGAGAACATGTTCACTATTGTATGAAACTCAGTTCTTGAAAGCCAATTCAATGAAAGAATGAGTTCAAGCAGAAAAAGAAAACCTCAAAGGTCTCTCCTTGATCCAAATACTCTTTAGTCATACTGAACGCTGTACTCAGAAAAGCAAGAGAAGAAATTGAGTTTTCTGACAAAAACTCTGTGATAGAAATTTTCTTCTTTCTTCATCCCCCCTCCTTCTCATCAGAAGATTTTCCACTCAGGGTTACTTTTCTCCCAGTTCACAGCTGATTCACTGAATGAATTTCACATAAGAATTGCTAAGCCTGTATCTAAGGAACTACCCTTTTCCTTTCTAAGCATGCACAATTTCCCTCTGTAAGTAAGAAAAGGAGTAAACCATAAAAGTTTCCCGATTTGTTCTTTGCTTCTCTAATTACTGGAGGAAGGAAGGGGAGAAATCAGTAATCAGTCACAAGGAACAAAGACAGACAAAGACCTTAGGTTCACTGGTCAATGTCACTTATTCATTTTGTGTCATCACCACACCATTTTAAAACAAGATACAAGTATTTTTCTCCTCTGTTCTGATCTGAATTGGAGCAAGAGATGGTAACGACAGGGACATCAGACAGCCTATTTTAGTGGAATGGAAGGAATGGAAAGACACAGGAAGGAAACAGTATGGTTTGTCCTGAACCCATGACAAAAAAAAAACAAAAACCAAAAAAACAACACTAACATTTGATGACCAAGTACTGTGCAGTCTAGCCATAAATGCTAAAGTAACAGCATGTCTGAAAAACTTCATTGTCTCAATGACTGACAGAACACAGCATTCAACACAAAAATGGACATAGCAGGCATAATCTGGTCTTCATGGTAGAATACTTTCACCATATGAAGTTCTAGAAAATTAATCTGAATAGTCCAGACTTTCAGTAAAAAGGAAAAAAACAATCAAGAGATATTTAGCCTTGATACAACTTCACTGTCACAAAAATCCTACAGCCAAGACTAATTTCTGTGCACTCATGGGGAAAAAAAAAAAAAAAGAAAAAGAAAAAAAACCAAAAAACTTTTCCATAAAAGATGAGCTCTTACAGGTTTTATGAAGGCTCCTCTTGACAACAAGCCAGCCCTTACTACCATGAAGCTTAGAGCACAGGAACTGCTGAATATAGCAGTTGCAGAAAATGGCCCAGCACTGTATTGATGTGCTTCAGTAGTCATTGATGGACAAGGACCATGCACGATGAGATGTGTCAGAAGTCTCCTGGCCTCTCCCAAGATCATCTGAGTGCTGGTAGAAGTACTAAACTTGAGCATGTTTCTTTGCAGAGTTCCCATTTCAGAACTGAGTCGTGGTATCAGGTGTAGAATTTATCCTAAACTGACACTGGAAAAAATCTCAACAGGAGAAGCCAGGGAAGAAAGGTGAAAAATGCTAACTTAGAGAATAGTTCCCCGTTCCGAATAAATAAATTAATAGTGGGGGAGCTTTTCCTAAGAGATGGAGTAGGACCAGTGGGCCAGTATATAGTCAATGCTTATGCTTTGAGAAATAGCTTTCCTAGAAGAGATCATAGCCACAGGACAAGCAGTTAACATCCTGACAATCATTTCTGCCAATGCGACACCTAAAAATTGTAAGTAGTTTAGCTGAAAGAAATTCCAATTTACTGAAATGAAATTTCTCTGATCTATACAAAGTCCAAAGAATCCCAAGACTAAAATCTTTGACCATTGATTAAGGGTCAAATTCAATGCTGAGATAAAGTAATTCTTAAACTATTAAATCACAAAAAGCATCTGACACTACTAACACAGATCTGTCAAATGACCTTTTTCAAAGGTAAAAATAAATTAAAAGGCTCTACAGTATGTTTAGGGCCCAGAATCTACATGCCAAGTTTCACACAGGAGGGAACTTAATCCTTGTAGCTATATTGGGATCTACAATGACTGTTCAGTCTTAAAAGCACATAATTTCCATGTAGAATTTAAAATTAGAAGGCCTGAAATACACTCGTAATTTAGTAGAGGCTTTGGACAACTTTCCAGTGAGTTTTAACCATTGTAACATATTTACCTCTGACATTGCACAAAATTGCTTTTTTTGCTTTTCTTTCCTTTTTAGTTCTTTTCTTTTTTCTTTTTCTTTTTAACCTCTAAAAATCTTTTTTTGCAACTCAATTATTCTGTATGATGACTGATCATACTTGAAGGTACTTTAATTAGGTAATATTTGCAATAATGCTGGTACAAATGTGTCCCAGCTACCACATCTTCCATTTCTCTAGCTTTTGAAGGATTAGAAAATATAATGTCCAGGACTGGTTTTTTTCATTCTGTGACCACTAAGAAGCTGTAAGCTCACAGTCATTGTCTCATGGCCCCAAAACACATGATCAGGCTACCACTATGTATTTTTCATTGTGTTAGACATTCAGTCACATCAGTTGTGTAGCTGAAGCAGGATACAGCAGCTTTCCAGTTAAGTGTATTTCCATTACTCTGCAGCAGCTGTTTTAAATTTCAGGAAAAGATTTTAGGTTTCTTCTCTGTAAGTTTTAAATAGATCCATCCCCACTCTTCCCTTTGATACTGAACAGCAATCCCAGCAGCTGAAGTGCTTTAAAGTAGCTTCACATGATGATGCAAAAAAATTGATGATGCTCTTTGATACTTGTCCTCCACTTCAGAATCACCTTTTGATTCAATTAAATTACCTGTTCTTCTTCAAAGAACACAGTAGCCTGGGAGATATTTTGTCAACAAGCTAAGAGAGCTCCTAAAGGAGTAATGGGATTTGAAAGATGTGGAAACTTTATGTGAATACACTTCTTGCATCGACTGAATATTCATTTAATGCTGAATAAGTTCATTATCTTTATAGCTACAGAGGATTCAGACAAAAGTAGTAGTAGCATGCTCCTACAACTGCAAGTACTGCAGGTCCCACAAAATGTGACACTAGCTATACAAGCAAGAAATTTTACTTCAGGCTCCCAATAAACACTAGAATCCCATTTGCAGAGTTTTAGAGAAGGTTGTAAAGATATTGAACAGAAGCCTTCAATAAACTGAAGTACTTGAACATAGTTTTGAGAAATTAATTTGGGGTGTCACTAGTAGTACAAAACCTACAAAAGCCAGTTCTAGGTAGTGTATATTGGTACACAAAAGGACCCAGTATAGTAGGAATAAAATGACATCTCTTCAGTAAGGCAAGAAATTAATTAATATGGTCTTGCATTAGGCTCAGTTAGGGCACAGGGCAGGTTAGGCTTAAATGCATGGAAACACCCAGCATGAAAACAAAAAAAGTAAGTTGAGACCACATTTGATTCTGAGTTCAGCAAACCAATCCCATCGAGAATCAAAGATAGACCATTTCTCAGTTTATCCATCTTGGCTGTATTAAAGCAATAAAAGAGTATTTTCTTGGCTTGCTCCCTCCCCGTTAGTGCAGGCCATTGAACTGTTTTCATTTAGCTAAATATGAACTTACCTGTTGAAATGGTAGATATCCCTTATGTTTCCAAACAGAGCTGATCGCTCTTCTGTCCCCAGGGAGAGCTTGGTCTGGTCAGTGATACAGTCAAGGTAATCCTACAAGAGAAATGAGTAGGAGGCCTTCAGACATTTCCTACTTTTCTAGATCAGTAAATGGAGCCGTGTTTTATTGTACAAGATGAGTCTCTTCGTATCAGTTTCACCTTATTATTACAGTAAAGCCTTCAGTAGCCCCTCTGTGAACAGTCACTCTATTATGAAAGGTAACAGTACTTACCTGTTCATTGAAACCAAGAAAATAACAAAAGACTGAGTGCTAAGTTATAGCCCTTAGGCGGGACAGCCAACATTTCTCTTGCTACTGATATACAAATGTATTCAGATTTCATTCACAATGACAGTTTAATTGATCATTTACCTGGCTCAAAGAAAAAAAAAAAGTAAAAATAAGAGCTTAAGAATGTCATTTAATGCAGTCTTAGTAACAAAAACCCTATATAATGAAGAGGAGAAAGCACAGGCTCAGAAAAGTAATCACTGCAAATAATTTTTTTTTTAAATGATAAGAAAACAATGCAGAGTTTGTGGACGACAGATCTCAGTGTATATATGTGCATGCAATTTAACCACACATACAGTTACATTGCAAATTGATTTACTATATACTCTAGCAAAGATTTCCTTTTGCACTTACAACAGTGATAGCGTCTCATCAAGGGACTTTAATTGAATAGGAACAAGACAGCTAGAAAAACTGCAGATCAGCAAAGTTCTGGGAGAACAACTTTCCCATCTCTTCCCTCACTTTGATAAAAACTCAGCTCCTGAAGTGTCACCTTTCATTCCCTTGCTGCTACAGTATAAAAATTTCTCAGATAAAGGGAAATAAATCCAGTAGGCTATTTAACTAGATACAGCTCATAAGCCAAAAAATTCATTGTGCTGCCACATTCATGAAGAAATTCTGCTGGGGAATGGAAATAAAGAAGAAGTGAAAACAGCTGAAACAATGTGAAATAAAAATAAATAAAATCCCTTTGCCTGGAGCTAGACAACGTGGTGTGGCAACCTCCCAAAAGCAACACAGCATTCCACGGTGCCACAAGGAAGAAGCCCTGCAAAACGTCAATGAGACTGTGAAAGCTTCTAAGATACAACTGTGTTCCAGAGTTGTAAAGAAAAAAAGCACTATAGAACATATACGTTGGCCAAGATTTTTTCTCTGTGTAAATCCCATGGAGACATAGGGTTTGGACCAACCATGGATCTGACATTTGGATTTCAAATGCCCTCACAATGAAGGCTAAGAATTGCCAGTAGGCTTTCCTGTCCTCTCCCTCTATCCTAATGCTCAATAATCCACTCTCTCATCACCTCCAATTAAAAGTACCCCTCATCTCCCCCAAAACTCAGGGTTTTTTTTACCAAAGCATCTTTAAGGAGCAACAAGTGGCAGTGGGCAGGCAAGCAGTCAGGAGAGCCATCTCATCTCTTCTGTAGTGGCATCTGACTTGCGTTCTACCTTCTCCCTTAGCTGGCATCAGCGTCATAGTCCAAGCCTGTTCCTGAAATATGTTTGTGCATAAAGTCACTGGAACTGCATCCCTGGGACTCCCTTAACTTGTCCTTGGTTTTTTATTTATACTCAGAAGCTGCAGAAGAAAAAGTTCAGGACGGTGAGGCAGATAGGATCACCGCAAGCAATATACTAGGTTAAAGGCAGAAGTAGATGATAGATTCAGGGCTACTACAGTGATGGCAGTAAAATTAAGCTTTTCTGCCTAGTAATACAAATCTGCATATAAAAGCAAAGAACAGAAATGGAATTGTGGAAGAACAGTGGAATTGTGACCCTCTGAAAACATTTTTAGCACTGAAGGAACACTGTAGCACCCTGAGCTGGTATGACAGGGTGGATTGCAAAGGAATGGAAATCTTACAATCTTACAATAAGTCACTCCATACAGCATATTTATTGAATAAAAAGGAGTTCCTTTCAAATTCATTCATCTCAGCTGGAGCTCAAGTTTCTTCAAAATAACATACAGTCCATGGTTATTTCCAGTACTGTGGACAGTGTTACAAGCATGACCTGGTTTGTGCTCCTTTTGGCCTCTTATCCCAGTTATCCTCCACATATGCATACTCTCCTCAGTCTTTTACATACTCTTAGTAAGCAAGAGGGAACGAAGTACTTTCTAATGCTCTTGCCAAGCAGCAATCTGCAGGTGCTTTGGCAGTCTTCCAGCATTCCCAGTAGCGCCTGCCAGTATCAGGTTATACACACCCGCAGATTGTGCTCTCTTTTGCTAAAAGTTTCTTAAGACTGTGCTTCAGGCTGCCTCCTCCTCCCAAATCAGACCAGAAACGAACCAGAAACTAATGGCTGGATTTATGCTTACTGAGAGTAAAGGGATGGTGTTATTTACTTTAAATGCTTGGGATTCAGAGGTACCTTGTATCTCACCTGATACTGTTAGGAAATCACACAGGATCTGGGGAATGCTTTCAGGTTTTAGCTTTCTATTTTTGTTAATATTGCTGACTTGAGGCTCGTGCAAGTCTGATAGCTACAGACATGTTTATGTTGCTGTTATACGTGTGAGCAGATACCTAAGCTAGACACGAACTGCCTACCATGGCACTGACAGTAGGGTAGTCCCAGCAGCAAAATGCTTCAGGTATCCATGTTTATGTAAAGTAGGTGAACACTGGAAGGTCTTGACCCAGTGGTCTGATGAAGTCCAGGCACAGCACAGCAGCACACTGCTTGCGCTGACTCAGCAAGTGGGACCCTTCTGGTTATACTGCTTTAAAGAGTGTGTGTGCTCTCATAAAGGCTTCATGAACTCATCCAGGAAACAGATGCAGTATTGGCATACAATGTCCTCTGCAAGGACAATATCACAGGCAGATCAAAGCTACCCAGCCATGGGGTTTTTCCTAATTATTTCTTAGCAAATGGTACTTTACCCCCGTGGTAGTCACTGCAACCTCCTGCAGCATATCAACAGCTGTTATCATCTGAAGCCATAATGAAAGGTTTGGAGCTACAAGATAACAGGGCAGGCTGCAGCCATAATGACACGGTGCAGAAATCAATGAAATTTATCAGAAAAGAGTACCGGCCTTATTTACTTTATTTGTTTCTTGTCAGCATCTATGGACCCTCTGTCGGCACTGAATGATTTGTTTATAACCTTTGCCTTTACTAGCCTTTTATTGCTTCTCTGCAGCTATGGCAAAAACATTTAGCTTAATTTATAGTAGAAAAAACACACCCACAAATGCCTGTCACCTCAGATTGATTTATGGAGCAAGTTTTGCTCTAATAGAATTGCACAATTTTCTTTCCTATTTCCTGAAACTCCAAAAACTAGAAGAGTCTTACCAGACTGCCCTGCCTTCCTTGCTGGGTTCGCTGTTCTCCCCATTAGTCTTTCATCACAATGAATCCATCAGAAGTCATGTCTGTTAGAAGCTGCAAATCCTCACTACTGTGTCCTCCTCTATAATTACACAAGAAAGATCTCTAGAAGAACAAAATGATGACAACACTAAACTCAGAGGCTGAAAAAAGAACTACATGAATTGGAAATGAGACAAAACTGTAAAAAAAAAAAAGAGGGGGATGAAAATCAGCAACATTATCTTCACATATTGATTAAGCTATTTTTTTCCATGACAAAACTTCAGAAATTAAATGAAAATTAGTGAGACATTTTCATCTAGCCACCCAGGTTTTCATTTGAAAGACACACGCTTAGCTTTAAAAACAGACTGCAGGCTGACCAATAACAAATAATAAGTCAGCCATTAATGTGGCAATGTTAAAATTACACATTAAAATGAGTAATGGTAATGGCAATGTTAACATGGCAATGCCAAAAAA
>VZZY01000246.1:251438-261439 GCA_013400335.1 Eurystomus gularis
GTAAAGCCACACTGCCTTGTAAAACAAGAATCAATTTTTAGCTTGCCCTGCAAGAAACATGTATACTATGGAAGTTATTAGTAATCCCTTTACAGGGCAGGACAGTACATATATGGATATCACCAAAGATAAGCAAAATTGTTGAAAGAGCAGACATTAAAAATTTGATTAAATATTAAAAAAGAAGAAGAAGAAGAACAAGAAAAAAAAAGCTAGTAAGCAGCTTTTACTCCTAGATGCTATACCATACTCATGGGCATATTTTTGCCCAACTCCCCTCTACCCAGCATAGATGAACATGGCCCAAATCAGATGGCTGTGTAGAAGAGGAGCTACTGAAATGGTTCAGCAGCCTTGGCCACCTAAGCACTGCTTCCTCACTACTTTGAGGAAAAGGCTGCAGGCCAGAAGGAAAACAAGCCATAAACTGGATCGTGTGTCTATTCTGCTAGCTAGAGTCATGCTGACTGAACTATCTACATAGTTATAACCAAAGAAAAAGCTGGGCAACAGGAGTACAACAGAGTATCTGCTACAACATGCTCCCCATTGCTATTTCTGCCAATTAGATAGGTAATTATAATATGTACCCATTCCCTTTCTGCCTGATTTTTTTTTTCTTATTCTTTTTTCTTACTATTTTTTTTATTTATGGATTTATCTAGCATGTACAGCAACATACTCTGAATGCCTGGTGGGTCAAAAGATAGCATACTATTCACAACAGGTGGCCAAGGATGCTGAATTCTGGACAGAGAAGCTCACTGCAGCTCTTTTCGATTATTTAAAGTACAGCTGTACCCTGCAAAGTGAAGGTGCAGTTGCAAACCAAAAAATATTTTGCTGCTTTGCTCTGGTTCCTTTGGCTATTTGAGTCCAAGGACTGATTGAAACTTATATCAAAACCGTCATTTTCCCATATCAAATGCTTTTGTTAGGACTTCTCCTTAAAACACATAATTATCTTTGTTTTCCTCATCTGTGATGGAAGAAGACAAGCTCACTATTTTAGTGCAGGTATCTTGCAATCTGCACAGGGGTTTAGCTGGAGACACTTGTAGTGGAACATTTCCTGAAGCCAAACTTAACACATTTCTGACTGCTTTCCTCCCCTCATCTTCTGTCTTTCATATTCTTCCTCTTCAGCCTCTGTAACCAGTAAAAACTGGCCCTGTATCTATAGACAGTCTCATTTTGACTAAAACCATCCTTCCATCTGAGTGAAAATGTTTGCCCAATTGCTCATAAAACTATTTCCCACTTTCCAGCCCATGTCAAAGCCCTTGCCATTTTCAGCCCTCCAGAAACAGCCTCACATGTTCCCACATGACAGGCGGAAATCCATACTTGTCTTCCTAATCTAATTAGCACCCTTAACCTACCACTTCTGAAACTGCTCTGTAGGAAAAGCAGAAGTAGCAGCAGTTCTGCTCCAGTGTTTTAGAATCGTATCATAGAAAGGTTTGGGTTGGAAGGGACTTTTAACGATCATCTAGTTTCAACTCCCATGCTGTGGGCAGGGACACATCCAGTGTGTGGCATCCACCTGTACTTGTCTTACCTGTATTTATTCAACAGAGAGAGGAGGCCCTGGGTGAAGGAAGCCATACTGCACTTATGACCAGCTTTCACAGAACTACCCAGTTTACACGTGCAGCCAGCTCACACACAGCCTGTGGATACAGCAATAAAGCAGGTGTGATACAGTAAGATGATACTTTGCTGGCTGCATGTAGAAAGGGCAAAGATTGCTGGTGACAGCACTCGCAAGAACATGGTATGAAGAAAGACTAAAAATAGAGAAGCACATTTAAGTTTTCTTTCTACTGTTTAACATTGCAGAGTAGGGCTATCAGGACAGACTTCTGTCTCTACACTTTCCACATTTAGGGGTCTGCAAGTAAGTTAAGTTAAAATTAACAGCATTAACTGAAATTTTGCTACAGAGGAGAAGAAAAAAACTTTTTTTTTTTTTTTAACATAGCTATTCCTGAGTGACAGGTTTTTAATAATAAACATAACTTGCTCACCTATATTACAGATATTAAAACATTGTCCCATTTACAGATATTAAGGACTGGAAGAAGTGACCCCTAGAAGGTCCCCTTGGCTTCATCCACATGCATGGAAAGCCACAGAGGGAAGTGTCAGCCAAAATTAGCAGTGAGGAATTCCCCAGGCCTTACACTTCTAAAATAGATGCTTTCTTTGGTTTAGGCTGCCTTTGAACAGTTGTGCCCATGTAGATACGAGCACAGGTGGGGTTGTATACAAAGTCAGAAATTTCTAGGGCATGTCAATGTCAATGATGTCAACAACATAACAGTAAGGACATCTTGTCACAGGAGTTCAAGTTGTCAGAGCACAGCTAGTACAAGGATCTGAATTGAAGCATTTGCCCTGGAAAACTTTGTCAGTGAGAGGTCCCTCAGTACTCCCTAGGCTGTTGCACTGAGTTCATCCATCAGGTCCCTGGGCTGGGATAACAGCCTTGCCACTATGCATGGCTGGGAGATGGCAGCATAGCTTTCTGCAGCTGTGGCCTCTAAAGCAAGCTCTGAACATCTTCTTGTCCCTGCCCTAGTGTCAGAGGATGGCCATGTCAGCTTTCAGCACTGCCCTGCAGCTCCCTCCTAGGAGGCACATGTCCTACAATGCCTGCTCCACCTGTCCAAGGGTTTTATGTACTTTCTTTATGCCCAATGCCTGCTTTCTTCTTGTGCCATCTTTGTCCCATGAGACACCTAGACACTTCAGCACACTAACTTACTGAAGTTGCAATCCACTGATTAAAAACACGTCCCAGGCATATGTTCGGATATCAGCCACTGCTATATCATAGCTACAGGAATTCTTCCCAGAAGCTGGCACTCAGAATTGCTGCTCAGAGGTGTGGTAAGAGGCAAGTTCACAGAGCAGATGAGATCATAGGATGACAACAAAAGCATCAGTAGTTTACGGACACTTTATTAAAGACCTATGTGAGGCCCTCATCTGAATTCCTAAAGCTAAGAGGAAACGGAAGAAATAAGCTACAATAATGAGGACAGCCAAATGAAAACATTAAACAGTAATTTGGATGTCAAATAGTTTGAGGTTGCTAGGCAGACGAAGTAAGTGCTCTAAAGACTTCTAAATCTAAGACTGCAACTGAGGCTTGACAACATCAGGGTCAATCATCATTGTCATTCAATAACCCAGAGGTTTTTTTAAAGTTCCAGCTGAAAATCTTTAACAATTATTAATTAAAAAAAAAAATTATCTCAAAGTTCATCAGGACATATATAAATTAATTCTCACAACATGGCTTAGCTGGCCTGATTATAAACTTATTGAACCATAGTTAAACAAAGCACAAGAGAATTATTAAGGCATATTTAGCCTTTGAGTGTGTGACTCACCCAGGAAAGGAAACTGAGTCTTGTACTCTAGATCCTTGCCCTGTTAAATAAACTTTCCCCAATTTGTAAGGCAAATGAATGTTAACATTTTTTTAAAGGAGATTTTGATATGCTTACAAGTTAAATGAGACATTCCAGAATACAAACGTTTATTTTAAAATACAAGAAAGGAAACTGAAAGGGTCTGTTTTCCAAAGAATGAAAATGTAAACCCAGCATAATGGAGAAAATTTGCACAGATCCTAAACACACACATTTATCTTACCCTTACAGAGACTTATGGATAGCTTTTATTATTAATATATGAACAGTAATGAAACGGAAGCTTCTAGTAGTGGGTGGTTTGCAAATGAAAACTTTTTAGAATTGTCTTATTTGCAAAATGGTCTTCTTATGAAACCACAAAAAATTGCATCTACTTCCACACCTTAATCTGTGGGAGTGGTGAGAGCGGAAGAGAGAGAGACTGCTATGTGGTTTGTTAAGCCTTCAGGTTTAAAGGGCATGGATTACTAGAAGAACACGGTTCACTGACAAGTAATACTTAATAACAATGATATAACAAATTTAAAAGTGGTCAAATATTTCCATGGACCAAAATAGTCATAATAAGCAAATAAAATTCCAGAAACTATGGTCTGGCTGGAAACACAGAAATTTGTTTGGCTTTAAGATAGCACTTCCAAATTTTGAAATTTCTTTACAGAAATGATAGTCATTCTGCAACAACTGTATCATTTTATTAAAACATTTAAATATTTACCAAAAATTCCACAGCATAAGTTGCACTTCCTCTCTTCTGCCTCGCGGCCCTCAGATTTATTCCTCCCAGTTTTGCTGTCCACTCTCTACAAACTTGCTGCTTTCCTAGTGCTGCTGCTCTGTAGAGCTCCTCATATGCTGCCAGGGAGCAATCACAAGCCAGAGGGCAGAGATGAACAGATCTCTCTGGTACTTTCTGAATTCCAGAAGGATTTTATATATCCCACTAACGAGGGACACTGCCTCCCGCTCCAGCCTCAGTACAGTCACAGGAGCAAATTTTCACCCCTGGAGCCCCCTGCCCAGCACTCTGTGTTTAATTACATCTTCTCCTTGCCTCCCCTCCCCCAGAAGAATAAAGCTTTCCAGCACATACTATTAACTTTCACCCTTTTATCTATATTCATTCACAGTTAGAAAGTGTGTAGGAGGTTGCAAACAGCGTGGTTGAGCTATATACACCCTGTTGCAAAAAACGGAAGGACAGGAGCAGTGGCAGCTGGGCTTTTCAGCAATTCTGCAGCTCCCTTGAAGAGCAGCCACCGTGCCGGCCACTGCTCTCCCACCCAGAGCTTGAGAAAAGCTCATTGTACATTTATAGACAGCTCATTTATTACTGCAGTATAACTCACTCTCTTGTGCTGTCCAAACACAGACCTGACCTTAAAACAAACACAAAGTTGTAGCTATGTATTTGTGTGGTCTTAACACATGCAGTTGCAGCCATAGGGTGAAGCTCTGCAATCACTTGACAAAGATGGTCCCTGTCCCAACAAGTTTCTACAATCTAGCTGCAAGATAAGAACTGGATACAAAGTACCTGTGGAAGAAACACAAGGCAGCAATGACATTTTATTCAGTGTCTTTCAAATACTTCGGAACTTGCTGAACAAAGGAAATTCATTAATGTTACCAGCAGAAGTAAGACTAAAGTAGTGCTGATGCAGATAAGAAAAAGCACACACCAGTATATTTAATCCTGGCTTTGCGTACTTCCTGTGAGGTTAGTTTACAAACAGCTCCCTGCTCATGCCACAGCATAAGCAGTTGCCTTTCACTACATATGTCATTTATTACTTTACTTCTGGTTGTTCACAACACAATATGTTCCTACTGTACAGCTATAAAACATCTTTTTTCCAAAGCTCAGAATTCTTCACATGTGCCCAGAAAAACAAGGTTCAGGTTTTGTTTCTGCTTTGTTTTGCCCAGCACACATAGCTGGGCAAAATATTTTTGTTCAAGATCTTGGAGTTTCAGAAACAACCTCATCTAAAACTATTTAGGACAAACACAAACAACAGTTTGTGTATACTTCCATCACTTTAGGTTGCTTTAGGTTGTTTAATATGGCTCACATCCAGGAAGCATGAAGTCCACAGGGAATACTGAACAGTCTTACTGCATCAGAAGAAAGAAGTCTGATTTACTTAGGTATTTTTTTAGGGCTAGCCAGAACAGCTGTTTACACCTGTTTGGTAACATACATAGTGGCGTTCCTGGATACCTCACCTCTCAACAGTCTCCAGTGTGGATTATAGTCCTGATTTTTAAACAGCAGCTCCAGAAACAAAACGAAACAAAACACTGACATTCTGCAATACAGTCACTCCATATTTATTATGTATTTTTAAAGTGGAACATTTCTTCTGCTCCAATTTATACTGCTATAATTCTGTTTAAACTTCATGGACTTCAAGAAGGCCTCTTAGCTATATACTGAGATCCTCAAGCACAATTTTGTTTCAGCTATCATATCTCAGTATTAATGGAGAAAACTCTCCCCACTTTTAAGCCATGCTTTCCATGAGGAGGTCAATCAGAATTTGACACAGCTTCCTCCATGGATGAAAAAGCAGGCAGTGAGAAAGCTCATCAGCTCAAAGGTATAGCAATTACTATTCATAGTTAAACTTAGCACTGTCATGATAATATTCATTTTGCAAGTAATTTAAATTGCTCATCCAAATTTTCCAAATGCATAATGATCAGTCCTTAGTCAGAAAGAACAACATATCTGCTAATCTGCTTTAAATTGCTTTTCAATGTCTTAGCATGACAAATTTCCAAGTAGGAAAAATCTCACTCTGAATATCACTGTTTTACTTTAAATCTAAACTAAGCATCTTTTCTCTCTTTATGGGACAGGCTATGCAACCGGCCCCAGAGAGGAGAGCCTGTTTCTAAATCATCACTCTGTTAATAAGAAAATTAAATCGGCTAAAAATCATGAACTCATCACTTGTGTTCTCTCCTTTGTGCTGAAGATTTAAAACAACTAAATTATGTCAGCAACCTCTGTCAGACAGACTAGACTTGCAAATCTGCAGTGCCTATGTGAAGCTGAGGTGTTACTCCATAGCTTTACAGCCACTGATACGGTGTGCTAACCTCTGGCCTTAATGCACTGAAGAAAAACACTAATTGTGAAACCACATATCACTGTTCCCTGTACAGAGTGAAATAGAAGTGATGACAGATCATTACAGTCTGATGAATACAGCAGCGCCAAAAGATCAGCAGCTCTGCTAATCAAACCATTTATTTTTGGTCGGTGCTGGAATCCTGTCTGCAAAACAGAGGTTCTCTTCCAGAGTAACACCTTCACATGTAACTTATGTCAGCAATCTAAAGGTACCATCCTCAGGCATTTAGGCTAGCAGCCATAGAAAAAGAGGTTGCAAATGGAAATTAAGTATAATGCAGGAACAAACATTCTGGGATGCCTTAGCTACACTGGGATTCCCCGTTTTGAACCTAGGAGGAATTAACTTTCTCTTTAAGTTACACTAGCTGAAAACCCAGTGCACAAGCAGCTATGTTCTTACTAACACACCACAAGAAGCGAAGATGTGCACATGCAGTCTTGAGAGTTGTCCTTTTAACTAATTGCCTAAAATGCAGAAAGAGACATCCTCTAATCACAGCACTGGGAGGCAGGAAACTATAAAACTCCAATACTGACTTCCTCTCAGAAGGGTTCCTCTTAAACATTGGTGCCACAACATGTATCTACCGAAAATGTCCAAAATTTCCCCTTAAAAGGCCTCTCCCCACCCTATCCCAAGGGGTAACAGGCATGATCACCTTGGATGAAGGTTTCTATGCCAGAATCCTGCCTCCCTGCTGAGTTGTTTTAGGATATTTCAGCAAAAGCATTCCCTCAGGCCTTTTTGAGAAAGAACAACCTCTTTTAGCTTTGCCTGTGTTGAAAAATTTTGGTGACCTTCACCCTGAGAAGACCAGCACCTCCAGGCTGACTAGCAGCGACATGAACCATAACCTCACATCTCAAGGATGGGCAGTAGCAGGCTAAAGCATAATGGAGACTTTGTTTCCAAAAGCATGCCTTTTGCTGTCTTTGTCCAAATCTTCACATATTTGACCATTTTGGGAGGAGGGTGGATGTGGAGGGGAGGAAGAGAAAGAAACCCCTCAAACTTGCATATCCCCAAAAGTAACTTTTAGCAATAGTCCTTTTCATGTTTCAGATCAGGCTTCACAAGGTCTTAACCTACAATTGCCATTCTCAGATGCTACCAGTCACATCTGGTTCAGATCTGCTCCTTTGAAGCACGAGCAGGGAAAAGATTGTTCCTGTGTCTTGGTGACCCTCTGCAAACCTTACGCAATGTGGAGAAGTGTGCTGTACAATACCAAGGCAGAGGAGACACAAAGGAGTCCTACAGAAAGATGGTAAGGAAAAAATGAGAACAAAGCTTGATGGACACCAGAAGAGGGAGATTGAATGTCAGCAGAAATTAAGAGGGCATAAAAATGAGGAATTGGTGATGAAAACATTGTCAGAAGAAAGGCCAAACAAAAAACTGAGGTATACAGGGAGAACTGCAACAGACCTGGCAAAAAGACTGTCACAAGTTATTAAGAGTGTCTTCAGATCCACCAAGAGAACTATGGAGAGACATCTGAAGTCAGCACACACTAGGAACACTGGAAAGAGAAAGATTAAAAAGTGATAAATCACATGATGAAATGAGACAATACGGACTGACAGGGGATGAGGCTAAGATTTACTGAGAGAAGACTTAGGACAGATAGGCAGGGAGACCATAGGCAGAAGACTGCGCAGAGGAGAATGGGACTTCCTAATCAGAAAGGCTTGAATGAGGAGTCTTAAATATACATATATATTAAAAAAAAAAAGAGAGGCAGAGGACGAAAGATCTGAAGAGGACATAGAAGAGAGGCTTCAACTAGTCCAGTAGGGATAGTTTAAAAAAATGTCACATTTGGAGTGAAAAGGTAGAGGAACTCATTCACATAAAGGAAGTCTCCCAGATTTCAGATGGAGTTCAAGATTCCTGAAGTTCAACCACCATTTGCATCAAATATTTGTGAAATGCACTGACAACGCATGCTTCGCTCCCCTCTAGTTACTGTATAGATGCCAGTGATGTTTTTATTTTGTTATAAACTCAGTGACAACATTTTACTCAGAAAAAAAAAGAGAAGTTACCTCAGTAAGTCACTCTAATGGAAATTTGTGCCTATTCTAAATACATTGCTACTTGAAAAAGTCAGGCCAGGTCCTGAAGGTGAAAGGTCTGCAGATTCTGCCCTGGCCAGTACACCTGTCATTATGACATAAGCAGGGTGCAGAGATATCTAATTTCCCATCACAAACTTGCCGAAAACACGCTTCAAGCTGTACTTCTTCAAAATTTTAATTATACTTAACAGATGATCTGATAAAACATAGCAAACAATGGAAAGATTCACCCTATCTGTTTTACAGTGCTTGCCTGTGCAAGAATCACAGCAGCATGCCTCAAAACAATCATAATTCAGCTGTTCTTTTGGGTCACAGACAAAATGGCTGTACTGACTAGATAAGCGGTTGTTTTTAAAGCATATCCTGGGGCAAAGGGAGCCAAATAGTGCCTGTATGGCCTCCTCTCACTCATCCTAAGCCCATGAAAATACTTCTTTATCAGCAATTTAAAAGAAAGCTGGAGAACCTCAGCAGATTTACAGTATCAGTTAAAGATCACATTGGCCACGTCCTATGAAGTCGACTTCTACATCTGTCTAGCTTTTTAGCACTACTAAGAACAAAGATCACCCAGATACTCAAAAGCCAACAGAAGTTATGCCTTGTTAGTTTTTTTAAAATTTATTTACTTATTAAAGACCCAGCAGCATTAGGTCAATAATGGCATTGAAAATGGTGACATTCTATTTTCCTCCATTCACTCCATAGTCTTTTATGCCAAGCATGATAGTTTTACACGCTCTACAGATAACATAGCCTGAAAGGACACTGCCCAAAATACTACGCTAAGCTAACTCGTAATGAGCTGACTTTGGATAAGCTGAATAGTACCAGGCTAGTACACGCATTTTCATACTATCCTTGTTAATGGGTCATTTGCATACAGATGTGTATCTTCTTTACATTTGTGTCCAACTAACCTTGGAAACCAGTTCCAGGCACATGAAGGACAAGAAGACAATCAAGAATAATCAGCATGAAGTTACCAAGGGGAAATTGATCACCCTCATAAGCTTCTACAATGAAATGACTGGATTGGTGTCTACTGTCTACTTTGACTTCAGAAAGCCTTTTGACACTGTCTCCTGTAAGATCCTTATAGACAAGCTGATGAAGTATGGGTTGGTTAAGCAGACAGTGAGGTTGATTAAAAACTATCTGAACAAACAGGCCCTGAGCGTGGTGATCAAAGGCACAAAATCTAGTTGAAGGCCAGTAACCAGCAGCATATCCCAGGAGTTAATACTGGGTCCAGTCCTGTCTAAGATATTCATTAATGATCTGGATGATGGGAGTGTGGATTTACTAAAAAAAACCAAACCAAA